>CAUYRH010120719.1:5000-32146 GCA_963574655.1 Perodicticus potto | reverse complement strand
GGAGTTCCAACTTGCAGGTAGAGAATATATACAGTTTTATGCCTGGCAGGAGAGTGCCGTGGCACCCTAGTAGGGGAAGGAGGTCTGGTTTTTAGAGGGTCTCTCCCGTGGGGTAGAGTGGGAGGACATCTGAACTCTGCTTGCTTGTTTGTATGAAGGTATGGCATATACTGCGAGCTGCTCTCATGGGGGAGGGGACTCCCGTCCGCTTGGTGATGTGCTCTGTACCTTTTATTTGTATGCAGGTCGCTCCAGCAGGGTTGATGTGTGTTCTTCGACCTTCTCTTTTGGCTCAGTTCCAAACCATTGGCTTTCTTGCTAAATTTCTGTCCTTTAACTCTCCTTCTGGACAGGAGCATCTGCAGAGAGCTGGCTACAGACCGCCATCTTGGCTTCTCCCCCAGGGTGCCCACTTTCACCACTGTTATTCAATACAGTACTAGTAGTTCTAGCTAGAGCAATAAAGGGCATCCCAACTAGAAAGGAAGAAGTCAAATTTTTCTTGTTACAGAATATATTATCTTAGAACCAGAGACATCTAAGAATTCCACACACACATGTACACACACAGACATACAGACACAAACCCTATTTGAACTATTAAACAAATCCAGTAAAGTTGCAAAATACAAAATCAACACACATAGTAGCTTTTCTATATGCCAACGGCATGTAACCTGAGCAAGGAACCAAGAAAATAAACCTCGTTTACAGTAGCAAAAATAAATAAATAAATAAAATACCTAGGAATATACTTAACCAAAGAAGTGAAAGATCTCTCCAATGAAAACTATAAAAATTAATAAAAGAAAATAAAGAGCACAGAAAAAATGGGAAAACATTTATTGCCTATGAATTGGAAGAATAAATACTGTCAAAATGTCCATACTACTCAAAGAAATTTATAGATTCAGTATAATCCTCCATTAAAACACCAATGACATACTTCACAGAAATAGAAAAAAAATTCCTAAAGTTTATTTTAAAGCACAAGAGACCCAGAATTACCAAAGCCATCTAGAGAAAAAGAACAAAACTGGAAGAATCACATTACTTGACTTCAAATTATACTACAGAGGTGTAGTGATCAAAACAACATGATTCCAATAGATACATAGATCAGTGGAACAGAATAAAAAACATGGAAATACATCTATAGTGAACTTATCTTTGACAAAGCTGCCAAGAACATGTGGTGGGGAAAGGAAATTCTCTTGTCTCCCTAATAAATGGTGCTGAGACAAGTGGATGCCTATATGCAGAGGAATAAAACCAGACCCTTATCTCTCGTCAAATACAAAAGTCAAAATAACATAGATTAAAGACTTAAATCTAAACCTGAAAATACGAACTACTAAAAGAAACCATTGGAGAAATGCTTCAGGACATTGGTCTGGGCATGAACTTCTTGAGTTGTATCCCTAAAGCACAGGCAACCAAACCAAAATTGGACCAATGAAGTCACATGAAGCTGAAAAGCTTCTACACAGCAAAGGAAACAATCAATAAAATGAAGAGACAACCCACAGAATGGAAAAAAAAATTGCAAACTAACCATCAGACAAGGGACTAATAACGAGAATCTATAAGGAGCTTTAAGAACTCAATAGGAAAACAACAACAACAACAAATAATCTGATTAAAAATGAGTAAAGGATCTGAGTAGACATTTTACAAAAGAAGACATACAAATGGCCAACATGAAAAAATGTTTAACATCACTAGTCATCAGAGGAACACAAGTCAAAATTACAATGAGATATCATCTCACCCCAGTTAAAATGGCTTTTATCAAACAGACAGGAAGAAATTAATTCTGGAAAATGTGTAGAGAAATGGAAACCCTCATACACTGTTGGTAGGAGTGTAAATTAGGATGGGGGTTCCTCAAACAGCTGAAAATAGAACTACCATGTGACTCAGAAATCTCACTGTGGGGTGTGTATCCAAAGGATGATAATTTAGTATGCCAAAGAGACACTGCTCTTCCCTATTTACTATAGCACTATTCTCAATAGCCAAGATTTGGAATCAACCTAACTGTCCATAAACAGATTAATGGATGAAGAAATTGTGGAACATATTCGGTAGTAGAATATTACACAGACAAAAAGAGAACAAAATCCTTCCATTTGCAATAGCATAGATAGAAATGGAGAACATTATGTTAAGTGAGATAAGCCAAGCACAGAAAGATAAATATCTCATGTTCTCACTTATATGTGGGAGCTAAATATTAAAAACAATTGACCTCATGGAGACAGAGACTGGAGTCACTGTGACCAGAGGCTGGGAAAGGTAGCAGAAAAGAGGGATAAAGTAGAGATTGTTAATAAGGGCAAAAATATATAGTTAGATAGAATTAACAATATTTTACAATATAACAAAGTGACTATAATCAGCAATAAGTTAAGGCATTCTTTAAAATAACTAAAAGAGTGAAATGGGAATGTTTTTAACACAAAAAAAGCGTCAATCCCTGTGGTGATGGATACTCCAATTATCCTGATTGATTAATCCACACTGTATTCCTGTATCAAAACATCAATTTACCCTATAAGTATAAACAATTACCATTACCCATAATAATTAAGGAGATAAAAGAAAAGAAAATAGCCTTAGCCAAGTTCTTGGAAGGCATTCCAGAAGAAGGCATTGTTCTCCTCGTAGATGGCAGTTCCACACATTGTTATTGTCCCTGAAGACCTTCCAGTGGGACAAGGTGTAGAGAAGGAAGACAGTGATATTGATAATACTGACCCTGAGCAAGCCTAGGCTAATGTGTGCTTGTGTTTTAGGCTTTAACAAAAATGTTTAAAAAATTAAAAATTAAAAATTAAAAAGCTTATAGAATAAGAATGTAAAGAAAGAAAATATTTTAGTATAGCTGAACAATGTGTTTGTATTTTAAGTGTTATTACAACAGAGCCAAAAAGTTTAAAAATTTAAGGGCTTATAAAGTAAAAAAGTTATTTATCTAAGGTTAATTTATTATTGAAGAAAGGAAATATCTTGATAAATGTAGTATAATCTAATTATACAATATTTACAATCTATAGTAGAGTATAGTAACGTTGCCTTTATACTCACTCACCATGCACTGATTCACCCAGAACAACTTTCCATCCCACAGATCCATTTATGTAAGTTTCACATACAGGTGTACCACTTTAAAATCTCTTATATCATATGTTTACTGTGCCTTTTCAACAATTAGATACACGAATATCTTTGTGTCACAACTCCCTATAGCATTCAATATAACAGCATGCTGTACAAGTTAGTTGTCTGGAAGTCACAAGTTACACCACACAGCCTAGGAATGTAGTAACCACACCATCCAGCTCTGTGTAAACACACATTGTATGATGTTCACTCAATGATGAAATCACTTCATAAAGCATTTTTCAGAACATATTCCTGTTGTTGTTTAGCAATGCATGACTGTGTGTCCATCCATGTACACATTTAGATACTTGTATACTCACCATCATCATGAGCTAATAATTAATATTTCAGGTTTACAGATATTTCACTAATATTTAAATATGTTAAGCATTTTGCTAAAGTCACATAGCTAAGAAGTGTCAGATATAGGATTTGGACTTCACCATGATAGCCACGAAGCCATAATCTTCTGCTTTGTAATGCTGCCTCTTACTAGAGATGTAATTTGAGGATTGAATGTAATAATATATTTTAAAAACCTTGGAGGACATCCAGCCTATGGTAAATTTCCAATAAATATTAGCTACTAGATTTCCTTATAAAAATGATGATGCTAATGGCAGTAAAAACTAATTTTATTAAATGTTTATCATTTAATAAGCACTATATTTGATACGCATTCTATTTATTAACTCATCTAATTTTCTCCACAGTCCTAGGAAGGGGCCATTGTTATTATTAAGGCCATTTTAAAGATCATAGAAAGAGAAAAAGAGAGATTGATGGGGTAGAGGTACAGGGGAAATTAAAACTTTCCCAAGACCCCCCAATCCATAATTCTGAGACTATATAATCTATCCATATCAAGCCACAATCTTGCTTATAAATGTTTCATTAAAATCTTGCCTTTTGAAGAATTATTCTATTATTATTGCCCTAATGCCTTATTCTGAAATGACTACTATTTCCATGTGCTGTCACTTTAAATTATTGGTTATCTTGCTCTTTTTTCCCTGTCATAACAAAGGATTTTTATCCCAGTCTCTATTTAAACAGTTTAAATTACATCAAAAATTTCAATTTTTTCTTCCACAGTGTCGAAATATTGTAAGTTTGACTTTAAGATGGAGCAACAGGCTGGTTTGTAAGCTCTTAAACTACAGAGTATTTCTTCATCATGTATTTAACTTGTCACTCTGAAGTGTTATTTTCTCCATTCCTAGAGTAAATAATCTTGGCTTTTTCTCTTGCTCATTTATTTTGTCTTCTACCTGTGTACACCAGATTAGAGAACAGTGTTACATCCTGTATGGCAAAATTGTTTGCAAGATGCTATGCGAATGTGACACTAATGTTGGCTGAGCACATACCAGTGGTCAGCTGGGTGACAAGAACAGCTTCCTTCCTTTCTCATTTATTACAAGGCATGCTTTTTTCTGCTAAGCAGTTCCCTCATCACTGAAATGTAAAACGTTCCACTGAATATGCTTCTTGACTCCGTTAAAAAAAAAATCAATGGTTGTCATATTGCAATGAGGGTTAAAACCTAATTCATGTCTGAAGTCTGTTGCTTGACTAGGTGACTGGATGTATGAGAGTTGAATTACTGATATTTGTCAAGTCAGTGGAATACCAAATATCCTGACTGCTTAAGAATAGTCAAAAACCCAAATGAGGTTTTCCATACTTCTCAAATTTCCTTGGAAAGTTTTGCACAAATCTACTAGTGGGGAAAAAAAAAAGATAATGATTAAGTTAAGAATAGGTTAGGCATGGCTGGGTGTGGTGGCTCATGCCTGTAATCCTAGCACCCTGAGAAGCCGAAGTGGGTGGATCACCTGAGCTCACAGGTTCGAGACCAGCCTTAGCCAGAGTGAAACCTCTTCTCTAAAATATAGCTGGGTGTTGTGTTGGGTGCCTTGTAGTCCAAGCTACTTGGGAGGCTGAGTTACAAGGATCACTTGAGTTCAAGAGTTTGCAGTTGTGTGATCTGTGACACCATGGCACTCTATGAGTTCAACAAAGTGAGACTGTCTCAAAAAAAAAAAAAAAAAAAAAGAATTAGGTACATATTTACTCAACCCAAAACTAAGCTATCTATTTCACACTTGCTATTCACTGAGCCCTATATATTGTAGTGAATTCCTGGACTGGTTCTTTACCTATTTAAAATAAAACCAAAGTAATTTTCTTAGTTACTATATACTGCTGGGACAAAATACTTTAGATTGGGTAATTGATGCAAACAGCATCAATTTACTGCTTACAGTTCTAATGGTGAGAACTCCAAGATCAAAGCACCAGCAGATACAATGCTCATTGTGTGCTTCAAAGATAGCATTTTCTTGATGTACATGTGTCCTCTGGTGGTTGAAGGGGTACCCAAGGTCCCCTGAGTTTCTCCTATAAGAACACTAATCCCATTCATGAGAAAAAATTGCTCATAATGTAATTCGTCACCACCTCTTCATAATATCACCTTACGAGTTATGTTTCAACATATGAATTTTAAATATGAACATTATAACCATAGTAAGAATTATAACATTGAATTTAAATCACAGTCATGGGGATTACTATTGAAAAAAGAAAGAAAATATAGACTCCTAATCAAGTCTCTGGTATTCATTTCATGCTCAGTAGAGAGGGCTAAGTACCCAAATTCTAAATTGAATGAGAGAGTGAGCCTGTCCTTGAGTTAACAGTCTAGAAGGCCACACAGACATTTCAAGCAGAGATGATTAAACTGTGAGCCCAAAATTATTAAATTCATTTCCCAAATATATCCATTTAACAAGTGTCTTGAACTCAAATCTGGAGCTCTTTCTTAGTCATCAAGCTACCCTCCCTCTATAATATTCTGCACAAATTAGTATGAAGCTTCTCCTGATTCCATATGCATCACTTTAAACATTTCACTGAAGCTTTTTCCTCTGAAGTTTGTATGTGCATATTAATGTAATAAATTTTTCTCCTCCTATTCCCCTTACAGTTCTTACTATAGAGAACAAGACAACTACACTTTAACATTGCTCAAGACACTCCACAAAGCTAGTTACTCTTTATAGTTTATCCTGGGATTGTATATTTGCTAAATGGTCTGACGTCGGCACTCCTCTTAGATCTACAAACCTTGAAAATTCACTTAACCTGCCTACAGAAGCCTCGGTCTCATAAAGCAGAAAGTACAACATCTATTTGTGGAGTATTTTGAAGACTACATGAATTCATGCAAGAAATAATTTCCAGATGTAGTATACAGCTCAAGTTATTTGGACAAAGTACATATTGATTAAGTTGAATGCATAAATTTTAATCAGAAAATAGTAAAAGGGTATTAACATGTACCAGAATCTGAAAATAAATACATCAAGAGAAATGAGATCTACAGTAAATTGATTTTCAGTGTATAAAAATAAATATACAGAGGGTGCTAAAAATGCATATACTTTTTAAGAAAGGAAAAAACTGTATTAAAATTGTTATACTAGAGCTGGGTGTAGTGGCTCACATCTATAATCCTTGTACTTTGGGAGGCTGAGGCAGGTGGATTGCTTGCCCTCAGGATTTCAAGAGCAGCCTGAGCAAGAGCGAGACCCCATCTCTAGTAAAACTAGCTGGGCACTGTGGCATGCTCCTGCAAACCCAGCTACTTGAGAGGTTACTTGAGCCCAAGAATTTGAAGCTGCTGTGAGCTATGATGCCATGACACTCTACCCAGGGTGACAGAGTAAAACTCCGTCTCAAAAAAAAAAAAAAAAAAAAAGTAATACTCAATATACGATGCATACAGATAATGAAAGATAAATATAAGTCATGTTGAGAACCTTTTGTAGTTGCAGAAGTCAAATGTGACTTGAGTATTATCAATTTAACACAGTTTTTTCCTCTCTTAAATTTTTTTGGCACCTTCTGCATTTTAAAATGTTATTTATAGTTTATTTAAAAAGACATATTACATCATTTCAGGAAAGTAAAACAGGGTATTAGTTTTATTACCCAAGGTTCTGGTAGAAAGAGCACAGTGCCCTTATGATTTAGGGAAAGTTTAAGGAAAGGACTATTTACTGATTTTAAGGAAACTGATGAAGGACAGAGTAGCATACCAAGGCTAATGACCCTGAAGTGTCTTTACCACATATGAATAGACCAGTGAAAAGATTGCACTTGGACCTTGGTGAGGGGAGTTGAGCTATAGCAATGGTGTGGCCTGAAGTGAAGGACACAGGTAACCATGCTGATGTGAAATCAATCTCTACCCATTCTCCCACCTCCTGCTGGTGCCAACCATTGGCTGGGCCCAACCCAACAAAGACAAGGGAAAAGTATGCAGGTCAGTTTTCTGAGAACAAGATGAGGGTGAAGAAAGCTGAATAGTGGATCTGGAGGGATGAGTGAAAGATAGCTGGGATAACATAAACAGCCGTCATGCACTGGAGTGCATGTGAAAGGGGATATATAAAATGCCACACAGACACAGATAGAGGTGATTTAAGTGCATTTTTTTTCCAGATACAAAATATATCCATTTATTTCAAAAGGAAACATGGACTAACAATATATTTATTTCTTTTTTTTTTCATTTTTTTTTATTTTTATTTTTTATTGAGTCATAGCTGTGTACAATAATTCAGTCATGGGGTACAGTGTGCGGGCTTCACATACAATCGGAGATATTTTTATTAACCTGATTGATATTTAACATTCATGATATTTTATGAGGATATTATTTTCTGTTTATTGTTCCTGTTCTTGAAGCTCCCTGGGATCTTTACTTCTGAAACGTCAAGGGAGCCCTGGACTACAGTAAAATGGTCTTTATTTCTGGTCCTGGATCTTCGGACTTGCCTATAATTCACAGATCCAAAGACTAAGCCATTGTCTCAAATGCATGACACCATGTGACGTCAGAGAAGTCGCTTTTTCTGGACCTCAGGTGAGATCATCTACAAAACAATTGAGCTGAACACGGTGATCTCTAAGACAGACTCAATTGGTAGGATTCTGTGCTCAATTATTTTGTGTGGGCAGCTGCAGGGCAGGAAAGGCTCTAAACCCTAGGCTAAAAATGATTAAATATGTTCAAGTGGACTAATGTCAGATAGAGGTAGTGAACAGTGAAGCTCTGCCTGGGAATGTCCTTAACACAGACTTGGTGATTTTAAGTGACCAACACTGTTTGTCCTAAGTCACCCAGGCAGATAATTTCTAAGGATAATGAACACAATTAAAAATCATTGCAGTCCTCCATTTAGATATCTTTTTACAATTAATATATTACTGGTTGAGTTTTCTTATATTGCTCTCCTTGGGCCACCTTTCAATTCATGTAGAAGACAATTAGAATTAAGGCTCCAATTAAATTTTTACAGGAGACCGTATCAAGTGCTTTAGTAAAATCAACACTTACATCATTAACACAACCTTAATTATACTGTCCCCAAACAGTAGGTTAGCATCTCCCACAGGCTCTGGTATAATCTGTCACAGATACTCTTTTTGGCTTTTGGTCTGAACAGTTTTGCCAAATGATTTCAAAGTTCAGGCTCTGGGATACGTGTGCTTGTCCCCTTGGTCTCACTGATTCAAAAAGGCTCAGAGAGAAAAGATGCACTTTTTTCCATTTATAGGTGACTGCACTGAGTCCTTCCTTCTTTTGTATGTTTCTGTCTAAAGATGTCCTTCTCTCCAGTTTCGCCAGCTGATCAGACACCTGCCCTTCTCTGTTATTTATGAGTGTTTTACCATTTAACAAGAGATGTCTAGCTAGGAAATTGGCCACATGCATACTGAGATACCATCTCTGCTGCATCCTGTGTGGTGATGTGACAGTCACTCAGCTCTTATAAGCTTCGGTGTATGTAATGTGGTGGTATATTGATCTTTATTTTATGTTTATCACGCAGAATGGCAGGAAGTGAGATTGGATATGTCTCGGTCATAAATTAAAGACATTATACAAACATTAATCATAATGTGTAGTTATTTAAATCATATTCTTCTTTTGGGTTCTAGCTCAAAACCCCTACGACCAAAGCAGGGATTTTAGGTACCTTCCTTGAAGAATTTAAATGACAATAACACTGCCCTTCATGGAAATTGTACAACACAATACATAGCATTTACACACTTTGCAGTAATCAGTTTGTTCTCTATGTATTTTGTATTTATTACTTTGTTCTCCCTAAACTCTACCTAAGCTTATTGTAGGTAAAGATGTGTTGTTTCTACCCGGTTGAATTTTCTCCATTTCCAAGCAGTGTTTAGCACTAACAGGAGTTCGGTAACTATGTATTTGACAGAGTTTAAGATTTAAATTGCTATGATGTTTACATAGCTTGCAAGGCCCGGCCAAAGAAAAGGTATTTCAGGTTTATTATTCACCATCCTCACAGACAGTGTTCTAGTTGCAACAAAAGAATCATCAGCCCCTGGAAACCATGCCCTTCATGTCGGTTGCCTTTGTTTCATGCTATTAATTTTATCTGCAATATTCTTCCTACTCTTTCCACTTGTAAACTTGTGTTCTTTCTTCAAGGCTTAGATGAAATCTTAGATATTTTGCTGAAACAGTTGCTAGTAGTGCATGCCAGTGTGCACACTGATGCTCCTGTCAATTAAAACAATTCATAGATTGCCATATAGTTATTTCATGTTTGTCTTTTTTACTAAGCTCTGAACTTTCATGAGACAAAGACCACAACTTTTTCATATGTTTTTATACTTTGTATACCACCTAGTAAGTTCTCAATTATATTTTTAAACTGGTTTGAGTTGACTTCCCGTTCAAGGCTTAAATATATATATGTACACAATGAACATTTTGCATTCTGTATTAGCATTTGGATGTAGGCATCTATTTTTTCTGAGTGCTAAATGCCTGTCACTCTCCCTGACTTAGGCTAACATCTGGCTTATCTTTAGGCTGATTTATCAGATTGCTTCCCAATCACACGTGTGGCAACCAGCTGGCAGACCCTGTCAGTCTGACTGCTCCTGGTTCCATCTAAACCTGTCAGTTCAGGTGTCTTTAGGATGATAAATACTAAACTTGATCTTGTTTGAGAATCTCTGAGTATGGACAGAGCTGTTTAACTCAAATCTAAGAAGTGCTAAAATTCTTATTTTTGATTTACATATGAACCCAGTTATCTTTCTTAGGAACTGAGCTAATAGAAAAGCTACACACATGATGTCTGGAAGGAGAATCACTTGTGGCTGTTGTTCATTGGATTTTTGGAGACGGAACAAGTTACTTAATTCACTGAGTTTCGGTTTTCCCTGCTGTAAAATGGGGGATAAAAGTAGGATTTTTGTGAGGATTATAAGATAATGTTTATAAAGCACTTAACATTGTACTCAGAATGTAATAAACTCTCAATAAATGGTAATTCATTATGGCACTGATTCACCTTAACTTTCTTTCAAAACTACTATGTTCTAAGATGTGTTAGGGATTAGCCTAGACCTATTAAAGCAGGGAGGAATAAAGGAAAATCATTGTCATTGAGGTTTTCAGTCATGGTGCAACAGTGAGATAAAATTTAAAAAAAAATTATCACATGATAATTCAAGAGCAATGCTGGAGCTATACAGAGGATCAAGGAGCACAGAGGATGAGAAAATAATCCAACTAGTAAGGAAGGTTTTTCAGGCAACAAAGGGGTATATGAACCAGGAGTACCCATACAGTCTGGTTACTCTGACCTTCCCAGATATTCTCAGCTCCACCCGTGGTAGCATGAAGGGCTCCATATGCTGGGACTGGGCACATTCACCCTGACAGGATCATCTTGTGATACTTTCTATTGCTATTTTTATCCTCAAATAAAAGAATCCCCAAACACACAGGTCACTTTCTGTCTCCAATATTCTTATCCCCATGGGACAGAATCTCTGAGTCATTCCTTTCTTATCTTTAAACCCTTCCATTTTACCTTCTAGAATTCAGGGTCTATCATCAGCAAAATATCCTACATCTTCAAACTCTTCTCACAATGGTCTCTTCATCTTTTTGCTCTTATAAAAAAAAATCCCTACTCCAAGGACTGTGCCTTAGATCTAGCTCTCTCAAGTGGGGATCCTTTTATTTTTTCCTTCTATTTCAAAGTATTTTGGGGGAAAAAATATTAACCCAAATAGTGTTCATTGTACCAGTGAGGTAGATTTTCACTCCTCCTCTCCTCTCCTCTCCCACCTGCTTGATTTGTTAAGTATTACTTCCCTGTACATATTATGCACATGTGTGCTTTTCAGTTATTTCCAATTTAGTAACAAGTACACGCAGTGCTTATTTTTCCATTCTTTAAATATTCCACTTAGGATAATTGTCTCCAGGACCTATCTAGATTGTTGCAAAAGGAATTAATTCATCCTTCTTCAAGGCTGATTAGTATTCCATGGTATACATATACCACATTTTCTTTATCTACTCATGAATTGATGGGCACCTGGGTTGAGTCCACATTTTTGCAATTGTGAATTGCACTGCAATAAACATGCAAGTGCAGATGTCTTTTTGATACAGTAATTTCTTTTTCTTTCAGTACATACCCAGTTGTGGGACTGCTGGATCAAATGATAGGTCTACTTTAAGTTCTTTGAGGTATTTCCATATTGTTTGCCATAGAGGTTCTATTAATTTGCAGTTGCACAAACAGTGTAGAAGCCTCCCTTTCTCTCTGCAGCCACAATAGCATCTATTATTTTTGAACTTTTTAGTAAAAGCCATTCTAAGTCGAGAAGGTAACATCTCGTTGTGGTTTTAACTTGCATTTGTCCAATGATTAGTGATGTTGAGAAATTTTTCATATATGTATTGACCATTTGACTATCTTCTTTGAAAAGCTTTTGTTCATGTCTTGTGCCCATTTTTGATGGAGTTCTGTGATTTTTCTCACTGATTTGCCTTAGTTCTTCATAGGGTTATTAACCCTTTATTGGACATACAGCATGAAAATGTTTTCTCTCATTCAGTAGGTTGTTTATTTGCTCTGTTGATTATTTCCTTGGCTATGTGGAAGCCTTTTAATTTAATCAATCCCCATTCATTTATTTTTGTTGTTATGATTGCCATTGGGGTCTTCTTCATAAATTATTTGCCTCAGCCAAAATCTAGAAGAGTTTCTAAGATTTTTTCTCTATAATTCTTATGTTTACATAAGAGTTTCTAAGATTTTTTTCCCCATAATTCTTATGTTTTCATGTCTTATACTTAATTCACTTACCTATCTGGAATTAATTTTATTGAGTGGTTAGAGATCTGGATCAGCTTCATTCTTCTGCATGGGGTTATTCAATTTTCCCAGAACCATTTGCTTAGTAGGGATTCTTTTTTTCCAGTGCATATTTTTGTCTTCTTTATCAATGATCAGTTATCTCAGTTATTTGTATATGGATGATCTCATATCTCAGTTTTCTATTCTGTGACAATAGTAAAGGTATTACATAAATTATTCCATAATATTGAGCAGGTGAGAATCCTTCCTAACTTATTCTACAAATCCAGGATCACCTTGACACCAAAGCCAGGAAAGAAGTTAGCAAACAAGCGAACTACAGACCAATATCCCTTATGAATATAGGTGCAAAAATCCTCAAAAAAATACTAGCAAACTAAATTCAACAGCACATCAATGAAATAATTTGCTCTGACCAAGTGGGCTGCATCCAAGGGATGCAAAGATGGTTCAACATAAGGGAAGAAATAATGTGATTCACCATGCAAACAGAAGCAAATATAAAGATCATATGTTCATTTCAGTAGATGCAGAAAAAACATTCAATAAAATTTAGTACCTTTCATGATAAAAACCCTCAAAAAAAGCAATAGAAGGAATATATCCCTAAATTATAAAATCCATGTATGTCAAAACCACAGCCAACATCATACTTCTTTAAATTCTTTATTAAATCATAACTGTGTACATTAATGCATTATGGGGTACTGTGATGATTTGATATACAATGTGCAATGCTTACATCTACTGATTAATATAACCATTTCCTTGCTTAGTTACTTGTTGTGGTAAGACATTTATACTCTATTCTTAATAGTTTTGAAATGTATCACTGCAATATGCACATTAGGTGAGGTCCCTCCAGATACCCTCCTTCCTCCCAGCCTACCCTCTCTCCTCCCCTCTCCCTCTTCTTACCTCCTTCTGGACTATAGTTATGTTTTATCATTCCTCAACATCATACTGAATGAAGAAAACATTTCCACTAAGAACTGGAACAAACAGAGGGTGACTACAGTCACTACTTCCATTCAACGTAGTGCTGAATGCACTGGTCAGCGTAATCAAGCAAGAGAAAGAAATTAAGGATATTCAAATAAAGAAAGAGAAGGTAAAATTATTGCTTTTTCCTGGCAATATGATCTCATACCTATAAAACACCAAGGATTGCACCAAGAGACTCTTGGAACTGATTTGACAAACTCAGCAAAGTCTCAGGGGACAAAACCTGTTATTTACCAATAACAGTAAGGCTAAGAGTCAAATCAAAGTCAATACCATTCACAATAGCTAGGAAGAAAATTAAGTACCTATAAATACATGAAAGATCCTTAAAAAAATAACTATGAAACATTAGGAAAGAAATTGCAGAGGATATAAACAAATGAAAAAAGGTATCATGCTCATGGATCAGTAGAATCAACATTGTTAAAATGTCCATACTAGGTAAAGTGATTTATAGATTCAATGTAATACCTACCAAAATATCAGTGTCACATTTCACAGATCTAGAAAAGAAAAATTGTATACTTTGTTTGTAACAAGAAAATAGCCCAAATAGCCAAGACAATCTTAACCAAAAGGAACACATCTGGAGGGATCACATTACACAGAATTAAAACTGTACTACAATGTCATAGTGGCCAAAGCAGCATGGTATTGGCATAAAAATAGAGACATAGATATTTTTATTATTCCATGAGCCTTACACCACTGGGATGAGAGCTGGGTTGATATCCTTCTACTCCTCATTGCCACTTCCAGACCATTCTCACAACCCACTTCCGTGATGAGGGCTAGCTTGAACAAATGTATGAGACTGTGTTGTGCATATCTCTTCCTAGCTTTGCAGGTGATCATATTCTGTGAGTAGCTTGGAGGCACTATGGCATAATTTACATCCTGGAAGTTGAAAAAACACCACAAATTGGTGCTGTTTTGTTCTCCAGAGAGCTGGGTTGATACATATTTATGGGCACATTACTCTCCTACCCCCTGAAAACACTCAGCTTTGTATACTACCATCAGTCATTCCTGTATTATTACTATTTTATCCAATATTAGTTTGTCTTAGCATTATTTTTTTATGTCTACATTTACATTCATCTATTTCATCTATATCTCTCTCTATACACACACATATATTTATGTATAACTCTTGATAACTGCAATATCTCTATAGTCTCAAATTCATGCGTACTATGTTCTGACCACTATGTCCTAACTTCTCAGTTCACTTCCTTTAGCTTTACCAATGCCAGTAATTGTTTGACCTACCCAGGTTCTCTTATCTCTTAAAGCACTTCTTCTCACTCTGACCCTTACCAATTTGAAGTCCTGTACTCCCTTTTTGCATAGCCAACAAATTAATCACCTATTTGCATACAAGCTTGACTTCCTGACTTTTCTCATTGTTCATAGAATTCGCTTGGCAAAGCCCTTATGTGATCCAACTCTGGACCTACTCCTCTCCTGTAGACAGCAGCTAGCTGTGGGCAGAGAAGGTTTACAACCTGATTGATTAGTCTCTCTATAAATCATGATTCTGGACTTCACTGTAGACCTTATGATTGCCAGAAATATTTACACATCCATAATCCATTGACCTTACCACTATCTTAACAATTCTTCTCTCTGTATATTATCATTTTTCTTCTTTTATATTAAGTTACCCTCATAGGCATAACCTCTGATTTGTACTTCTTGTATAATGAAGCAACAAACCCTTAGAAAACCATCTTTACTTCAGAATTACCACTGTAGTTCTTATTTCCCTTTGCATTTAAATTCTGTGAATGAATTATCTGTATCTTTTCTTGGCATTTTTTCCCTTATTTTTAAGCTACTCCAAATGGACTTCTATCCTCAACATGTCACTAGAACTACTTAAATAATGACACCTATCATATATTTGCTATCAAATCTAATAGCCATTTCTCAGACTTGTTATCTTCCATGAATTATCAACAGTCCCTATTTGAAACAGCCCTTGCATCCTCCATAATAATTCCATACATTCTCAGTTTTCTCCTACTTTACTTTTGGTGCTTCTCAGGCCTTATTATTAGATAATGTACTTCCCCTGACTTCGTAAGACTGGGGCATCTGGGGCTGAACCCTTGGTCTTCTTTCTTCTCTGGCACCTTGCTCCTTTGAAAGGTTTTTCTAGGCTCATGGATTTAAAAGTCATCTATCAACTACTATGGTGGCTCACACCCTATAATCTCTAGGAGGCTGAGGTGGGAGCTTTGCTTGAGATCAGGAGTTCAAGACAAGCCTTGGCAAGAGAAAGGCTAGCTGTACAAAAAATAGAAAAATTAACTGGGCATTTTGGCAAACCCTGTAATCCCACCTACTTGGGAGGGTGAGGCAAGAGTTTTATTTGAGGTTACTGTGAGCTATAATGACATGGCACTATACCCAAGGCATCAAAGTGAGACTCATCAAAGAAAGAAAAAAGAAAAGAAAATAAATGAAAAATCATCAATGTGCCAATGACTCCCTAATTCAGGGTTTCAGCACAGAATCCTCTGCTGAACTACAAACTCATATACCCAACTAGCTATTCAATAGCTGGGATATTTGATAACCATCTGAATGCTATTATGCCCCAAACTGGATTCCTGGTCTTGACTAGAGAAGTTTCTCAGCACAAAATAAAATTAGACTTATGCTTGTTCCCCTATGTCAGTCATGCCCTACTTCAACTTCATCATGAAATACTGACTTTATCTCCCCAACATATGTAGAACCTTCCCAATTTGCTCATTCCCAACAGACTCATTCTCATTGTAATAACCCTTTAATATTCTCCTATTTCACCCTTGCCTCTTGCAGCTAATTTTTAGTTGGCACTTAGAATTATCCTTTTGAAACCCTGATCATATTTTGCCAAAACTCCTTGCTGGCTTCCTATTTCCAAACTGCAAGAAAGATTCCTTGCCTTGACTTGAATGATCCATGTAAGTTCCTTCTAAATTTATACTATTATTCTCTGATTACATGTTTAATATGTGCCCCTTAATTCACTGGGCTCTCCTTACTCACTATAACTTATGGGAAGGAGCCCAACTAAATGCTTTTTCGTGGCTCTTCTCCCTGTCTAGAACACTATTTCCACAATGTCGTTCCTAATTCATTTTTCACCTCCTGAAAATCTATGCCCAGATGACATTTTCTCAGTGGGCTCTACTCAGACTGTCCTAATTACAGTTACCACCACTCCTCCCCAAGTCCGTTTCAGCCAACTGCACTGTCTATACCTTGTTCCCTCTCTTTTCCCTTAGCACTGATAACATTTTATTATGCTAGGTGATTATTTGTAATGTTTGTTTTCTGTGTCTACCTGCTACAAAGCAGTCTCTAAGAGAATGGGAAGTTGTGTGTATATATGTGTTTCCCCTCTAATTTGTGTCTAATGTATTCCAAATATCTTCTAGAAATTGCCTGGTATATGGTAGACTCTCAAAAATACTTTCTAAATGAATAAATACTTCAGATGAAAGTTTAAAAAAAAAATTCATAGGAGTAAGAGAAAAGCTACCCATGTCTTTAAGTCCTAGTATTTTTTTTCTGTCTTTAGCTACTTTATTATTTAGCAATTTCACTGCCTCTTTTATACCACAATAAAACCCAGGTTAGAAGCACATCGAAGGCTTTCCCCTAACCTTTATTTGTTTGTATAAATTGCTATTGTAAAATTTCCTGGTTCCTCATAATGTATATATTTTTTTAGATATTGCCATCATTATTTGATACTGGCAACTTTCATTTATTGTTAGAGAAACTTAAACTGCTTAAAACTAGTTTATTTAGTTATAAATGAACATAATACATGCTTACATTTTTCACTGAAGAATTAAAAAAAATTTGTGGTATAAATTAGTTACTTACGATAGTGAAAGTTACTAATTAAACAGTTACATAATATTAGGTGAGTGTTAATAAATGGATACATGAATTATATACTCAGCACAAGTAAAATATGCCCTTGTTTATAAAGCTTTATGGAAATTTCATTGCAAGCTAAATTAACATTAAAAACAATTTTGTGAAAGTTATTTTGGTTTCCATTTTAAATAAAGTAAATCCAACAGGCATTTCTCACTGTTCTTACACCATGTAAACCAGATGCTTATGTTATTAGGTGACAATCCCTTTGCGAAATGTGGAATATTTAATTTAAATTTATGACAAAAATCACCTAGCTTGTATCCAAACAAGAAATTTCTATATGCTGTGTAATTGATTGTTGATTTATCCATACAGAACAGGTGCGACTGATGTGGGAAATGAATGGGATTCAGATATTTTCCGTGCAGTTTTAATCTAATCAATATTTTGATATCTATCTCAAATGGTTTTTGTTTTCTTCTCCTTAATGCATATCATTGAAGGTAAATTCTATAATGTTCTGGAAAACTGAATTATATGACATTGACTAGTAGATATAATATCATTGAGAGAGTTAGAGGACCTTGCTAAATGTTACCTTCTGCCCCAACTCAAGCACAAGGAACTTGATTCAGTAGTGAAGTGCTTGGCAGCCAGATATGAAGAGAAACTGGACTTTTCCTTCCTATCCAATACATCAAATATATTGGAGTCCATCTCAAACCTGCATAATGAGGCTGGGATCTGAAAAATATCAGCCTTATCCCTATTTTCACCCTTATGATGGCTCTTGATGAGTTTGCGCCAAAAAAACGAACAAACAAACAAACAAAAAAAAGCTAAGTTGCAATCATTTTTAAATCACATCTACTTCTCTGATGTAGGTGCATCCTGATACTCAGATTTTCCATTATGAAGTCACAGAACCCTGGCAAATGGCTGTCTCTGAATATGGAAGATTGCCATGAAATACCAAGGAAGCAAAAAGTCTACGGCAGTGGTGTAGTCACGATAAGCTCATTATCAAAAAGACTGCTTAATTAAGTCCCAGACGGTGCCCAGAAAGATTCAACTCAGAGCAACCTAAAGCAAAAAGGGGACTAAATCTTACTTCCTTCATTTTACCATGTATAAAAAGGCAAATAATAATGATGCTATGGGAAGCTAATTGAATAGGAAATATAAAAGAATTTAGATAAACATCTGTTACATAAACATAAGGAGCACACATTATAGCAATAATACAAGGCAGCTTTAGTATGTACATGTACATCCTAGTTCTATAAATTCTCTTTAATAATGAAAGATTAAAAATGAAATTACTTTGGCTTCTTTAATTGGACAGGTAGGGTAGTACAATGAAGAAAACAGTAAATTTGCAGTCAAATCCTCCAGTTAAAAATCCTTACCTTAACACTTCTTGTGTGTGTGATATTGTGCAAGGGGCTTAACTTCTTCCTGCTTATTTTCTTTTTCAGGAAAACAAAATTATGTGGCATATAAATAAATACATATATATCAATCTATAGGCAATGGTGAGGTTAAATGGCATAATGTATATAAATGCACTCAGCACGGAGAGTGTTCAATAAGTAACACCAATCCTCCTCCTTTGGGGAAGAAGCTAAGGCACTAGCTTCAGTAGAAGAATGTATTTCATAGTCATCGGTTCTGTTTGCATGGATCTTCCCAGGAGGGATTGAGTAGTTTTGGCATCTGAACATCCATAATTAACTTGGGGTGCTAGAATAATAATACATACACTGTGTCAGGCACTGTTCAGTTCATGTATTAACTTATTTAATTTTAAATACAACACCACCAAGAGATTGCATAAGGATCTCCATTTTACAAATGAGAATAAAATAAGGCACAGAAAGGCCACGAACATTCCCAAGCTCACATAGGTTTAAAGCAACATAGCAAGATTATGAATCCAGGCACCTAAGCTCCAAAACCTGAAATCAATTCCAGCCTTTATCTCTTCTAGTTTATCCTTTTGCAAGTGCAATGGTCTAGATTAGCCCAAAGGTGAGGAGATAGCAGGACCTGAACTTTTATGGATGCTGGATGGCTGAACATGTGGTATTTTTTGTGTAGTGAGAATATAACATGAAAGACCCACAGTGGAAACAGAGGGAAACCTCAAGCTGGCTGGGGTGTGATGTGAGTGGGAGAAGGTTTCCCCAGATTTCGCTGGAAGCATATGATTTTGTATTGCTAACACATACACAAGAATGGAAGCTTTTCATCTATCTCACATTTTACGTTAATCCTTTTCAAAAATTCCTTTTGCTTTATAAATCTCCAAAGGCTCCCCACTGTTTTCAAGATGAAGCCCACACTTCATAGCCTATCAGTGCAGAATATAAGTTGGAACTGGCTGTGCACTCAGACAGACAGCCCTCTATTCTGTCCCCCTACACAGTTTGCCACCACAAAGGCAGCGATGCACTCTAAAACCTGCTCCCAGTTGAGGCAGCCAAACCTTGCTGCTGTAAAACCACTTGGTATACAAGGCACATGGGAAGCTGATGAGCTCTACTTATCCCTCAGAGCTCATTCATGTAAGCACCTGATCTATGAAAGTTTTCTCTGCTCCTCTTAGAATAATACATTCTTCTCTGTTTTCCTGCCCTGGAGTATCTTTATTTCAACTATGGCATGGATCATTGCAATTAACTGCTTTAATGACTGTTTCTCCCAGTTGGGTATGAGCTTTTCCAGAGAAAGGACCATGTCTCATTCATCCAAATAGCTTCACTGGTGATTTGCTTGGCACACAATCAGTTCACAATGAATGTTTATGGACTGGAATGGGATTCATTATATCATAAGCACATCTGGGGGAAATAATACATCCTTCACAACTTTCTGAAGAGCAAACAAACAGTAAGATGCTAAAAAAAAATAGAAAAATACACTATATGAAGTATCTAAACACAAAAAATGATTATAAATTAGAAAACAAGTTGGACCTTTGTGGGTCTTAGATAGCCATAGGCTGGAATAACACCTCCACAGACCTTGCAGCTTGAGACACATACTTAGATATTTAATTTTCCTATTCACTTTTTTCAGCTGTAAAGTGGGCATAGCAGTACTTAACTCAACGTTTATATGTGGCCATGCAGTTATTGGATAATGAATTATTAAATGCTAATGCAGATGCACGTCCCCACTAAGACCTTAAATTATTCACTTCATACTTTAATGAATTGCTTACCCTTCCCCCAAAAATGTGCACCAAAAGATGAGTGTTAGGGTATAGAAACTCACTGTGTAGGATGATATATGAGGAAGAAGAATCAGGCAATCTGATTCCCTTCGGGTCTGTGGATCTGGACACAGAAATTTGGAGCACTGCCATCACTCAGATCAGAGTGAGGCAGGAAGAGCACCAGGATAGTAAGTAAAGGTAGCACACAACTCCCTGAAGAGCTAGTGTGGGTGAGCAAAGACTCTGAGCTTGGCACTTTCAATCTGAGCTTGGCACTTTCAAGATCTTTGACCTAATTCATAAGTAAACATTTAATAGCAATAGTTGTTCACATGATACTCCAGCCAGGACTGGCGTAAGTAAAAGACTTAGGTTACAAAGAGAAGAGAGGATCAGAATCTCCTCAAAAAAAAGAGGGTAAAGCAGAATGAAATGAATGGAGGCTTTTTTTCTCTTTTTGAGATGGAGTCTCACTTTGTCACCCTCAGTAGAGTGCAATGATGTCATAGCTCACAGCAACTTCAAACTCTTGGGCTCAAGCAATCCTTTTGCCTCAGCCTCCTGCTGGGACTACAGGAGCCCACCACAATGCACAGTTAGTTTTCTAGAGACAAGGTCTCTAGAAATCGAGGTCTCACTCTTGCTCAGAGTGGTTGCAAACTCCTGAGTTCAAGCAATTTACCCACCTTAGCTTCCCAGAATGCTAGGATTATAGGTGTGAGCCACTGCACCCACCCAAAGAGGCTCTTTTCATTTTCATCAGGACCTTAAATGAGGAAATATACAAATCGAAATTTGTTTTTCTTCAACTAGGATTTGCTTCTATAACTTCAAGTTTACGTATCCTTCCCTAAATCTTCAAGATCAAACTAGGTATGCCGTCTATGGGCATTGTTGTACCTTTCCTGTTTGCTTATTCAATTGCTTTTTCTCTTTTAAATGTATGATTTATTCATAAAGTACTTACTTACTCATGCCCCTCTGATGCAGAAGGCTTGGTTGCTAGGCAGTAGGGTTATAATGGTGAGCAAAACAGACAAAGTCACTGTCTCTGGGCCCCTTAATCTCAGTGGAAGAGAAATATAATGAATAATGCCATAAACAAGAGATATGGGATTGTGATGAGTACTATGAAGGAAATGCACTGCTGGGAAGGAAGGAAGCTAATCAGGGTTGGTAATTTCAGACAGGTTAGTTAGGGAAGACTTCTCTGCAGAGATGCCCAGTGAGCTGAGATCTCAAGGATGGGAACAAGCCAGCTATCTGATGGGCTGAAAGAGCATCCCTGATGCTGGACACCAAGGGTGAGGGCCTGAGAATGTGCTAAGTGCACCTGAGACAATAAAAGGTTGGCTCAGCGAGAACACATCAGTTGAAGGGCATAGTCCAGACTGGTTTTCTTCACATCTCCCTAGAGCACCACACTAGCTTTCTAAGTTAGCTCCCCTCTTCCGTCCTTACACACCTTATCCACTCTCCACCAGCAGTCAAAGCCAATTGCCTAGTATTAGCTTCCTGATTTCAGTTCTGTGATGGTTTTTTTCTTGCATTTTGAAGAACTAAAAGTCCTCATCTTGGCCTTGTCTGTTTTATCTGTGAATCATTTTCTGTCTTTTTCTCACTTGCCCATTCAGCACCATCCACACTGTCTTTTATCTTTCTTGCTACACCTTAGATATTCCAAGAATGCCCCTGCCTCAGGGACTTTGTACAGCCAAATATCGATAAGGCCAGCTCGCACCCCTGCTCCAGCTTGCAGCTTAAGTCTCCTTCTTGGAGGGTCCCCTTCATCACCCACCTCCTGCTACTTTCTATTCCTCTACTTTATTCTAATTTGTAGAATGCATAAAGAACCAAAATTCTACAGTGTAACTATTGGTTACTTGTCTGTTTTCTGTCTTCACTATAAGCAGCATAAAGGCAGAGAATTGCTATTTTGTTGATCTCTACTGGCAACAAATATGCCTTCAATACACACGTCACATTAACAAGGCTTATTTGTATTTTTGTAGACTACAGGTCACCTGCCAACAGAGTGCAGAGGAATTTCAGAAGGAGGAAAATCTTTGGGGGAAGTTGAAAAAGACTTCAGAGGGGATACGACCTATGAGGCAAGTCTTGGAGGATGAGAAGTCATTTACAAAGTTTGGCAGAACAGGAAAAAAAAGGAGAAGAAGCAATTTGATTAGAGGAAACTGCCTGAGAGAAGGCACAAGATTGATCACTACAGGGAGTGATGAGCTGCTCAACGCAGCTGGAGTGTGGGGATAAGGAGTATAGGAGGAATGTGAGGGGTGGCCAGAGGAGGAGCAGTCTGGGGCTGGATAACGACATGTGCAGCCATGGGGGCTGGTTACAAAACGTACCACAGAGAAGATGATTCTCACTGAGACAGACACAAAGGGACCAGAAAAGCTAATGGGGGATTGTTTTCCTGTGTCATTGGCCGTGAACATGCCTCTGTCACTGTCTTGAGGGTTCTTATTCCTGTCATTACTGACTAATTTTTAGAGCTTAGCACATCAGAGATCATGGAGCTTGTCCAGATCTTCTGTGGCTCTGTTCTTCACCTCTCTGTGAAGGAGGAAGAACTGTGCCCAGCATCCCTCTGCTTCTTGTCAGTGATGCACACACACTCTCTGCTCGCCACTGACCTGCTGCAGCGCTGAGGACTAAGCACGCAATGGGATGTGTGAAGTCAGAGAACACGGATAAAGTATTGCTGCCTCACCTCCACTGTTTTTTTTTTTTCATGTGTTTATTTGACTGCCAAACAAATGAATAACAAAAGTGAGACCCACAGATGGCACTTTGATATCAAATCAGCCTTCATAACTCTGTCCACCCAAAACCTACAGATGTTTTAGAAAAATATAGATGGGATACTGGAAAATTTCTTAAATTAAAATAATAACAAAAAAAGGAAAAAAGAAGGCCCTGTAGATGTTAGGCTTGAGCATTGGATTTTATAGTTCTTAAAAAAAAGAAAACAAATTTAGGAATAAATTATCCAGAATAGAGATAGGATACACTGCATTTTTGTAGTGTGTTAGTATTTTTCATAGGATACTCTACATCTGCCCAGGGGAATATGGGATGGAAGTTAATAAAATGCCTATTAGATTAAGCCAGCCATGAATGATTTGAAGCTTGAAGTTCACCACTTAGTAGCTGACCTTGATCTTTTACCCCCACCCCATTGCTGCTTGTGTAACATTAGAATATAATCATTATACCTGTTGTTTTCTGTTTTGTTTTTGGTTTTTGTTTTCTGAGACAGAGTCTCACTTTGTTGCCCTAGGTAGAGTGCCGTGGCATCACAGATCACAGTAACCTCTAACTCTTGGGCTCAAGCAATTCTCTTGCCTCAGCCTCCTAAGTAGCTGGGACTACAGGTGCCCACCACAATGCGTGGCTCGTTTTGGAGACAGGTTCACTCTTGCTCATGCTGGTCTCTAATGTGTTACCTATTCTTAAAGAATTTCTCCAATGGTTAATCAAGATCATGTATCTCACTAGTCCTTGTAATGTGCGATGGACTCCAGCCCTTCTCCACTCTTCCTGCTCTCTCACTGAGGTCCCTGCCTGTGTCACAGCAATAATGGATGCTATGTCTGCACGTTGATGCCCTCCTTCCATCCTCTCTAGGCATCTCAGGCAGGAATTTTCATGGCAGAAGTAAAAAGAAACATAGAAAACCATTTTTTTCTTTATCCTCTGCTTTCTTATGGTATCCTGACTTGTAAGACTTGATTATTTGAGTGCTGAGTCTGTTTTCTTTCCAGAAATCTCTTCCATCTTGGACACAGAAAGGAGATCTAAAACATGAGATTATTCTCGATTCAAGGCTTTTAGGGGGGGAACAAAAAGAAACACAGAATTTCTTCCTTTTTTTTCCAGTCCATCTCACAAACACAGAAAGAGAAGCACACAAATGTACAAATGGAAGGGGCACCTCCAGTGATATGGGACTTACTATCTTACTGAGGGACAACTCATTTGCTCTATTCAAAATCTGAGCTTCATTATTGACATAGTGAGATCATTTCTTGTTATTCCTTGTTATTGATGCCATGTTGCCACTGTGACTTGAAGGTGTGGGATGAGTGATGGCAACAGAATCTCCTGGGCCATACAAACTGCAGGGAGGGATGCTGAAGCCTCTATCCTCTTCTATCTTATGCAAGCTTGGCGGTATTCTGCCATATCCAATTGACCATGTAAAGTGGAAGTAATTAGCATGCAATGACTTTCCTACTCCTTCTTGTGGAATCTAAACTTAATGCTCATGAGGGGGCCCATTCTTAAGCAACTTAAAAGAGAGCCATGGCAATACTTAATCTGCATTCACTCCAGATGTCATCACCACATGTCTCTGTGTTAACGGGGTTTACTTTTATGGAAAGATCTTTAAGCTGGGCCTATTCATTGTGTGTGTGTGTGTGTGTGTGTCTAGAGGAGGAAAGAAAAAATGCCACAGAGAGGTCTTGGTACTGTCACTCAACTTGTGCATGTCTTCCGGGTACCTTGGTAGACACTGAAGATGTAGCCGGAAAAAAAAATAGTTTCTGGCCTTGAGAAAATATTAGTTAAATGGTGAAATATCACACTATAAACAGATAACTTTAAGGTAAACACAGTGTGCTGAGAGAGCAGAGGAGGAAGACCTGGGGAGTGGGGCCGGGCTGAACTAATATTAACTCATACATGGGAATTAATCTGTGAAAGAAGGGAGTGTGTCAGGCGATTAAGGCGTCTATCTGAGATAAACTGTCAAAGCAAGGGCGCAGAGTGATGAGGCAGTAGATGGAGCCCTTTTGCTCTTCATAAAGGGTCAAGTGGAAACCAGGAAGTGGCAAAAAAGGGGAGTGAAAAGATAGTCTTGCAGCATTTATGACTTCACTTTGGACTCACAGCACCCCTGTGAGTTAACAATTAATCTTCTTTACAGGTGAGGGAATTAGGGTCAGATAAAAGTGACGGCATATTTCACCTTTTAAATGAAGGAGGCGAAATTTAGATGCTGTTCTGCTTAACCCTAAATCCTTCCCTCTTTACCTCTCTTGTACTGTCTCCATGTAAAACCACTAGGGTGACTCCAAAATACCAGGTGTTTATGTCAAAACACTGAGGGAAAATTATCATCAAAGTTTTAGACTAAATAAAAATGTAATAATTCTTTGCTTCAACACTAACAATTGTACCTAAAAAGAAATTTTTTATTTCTATAGCTGAGGATCTTCTTAATCCGCAAAACGGCTCTGAGTGGATTTTAATGGGTCTCATCCACAGAATCATAAAGTCAAGAATTGTAATAGATCCCAGAATTTATTTCCTTTTGTAGTTCTGCTTCTTTTAAAGACCCAGGGTAATTTGAAATAATAAAAAAGACACAATAAGTTAAGGTACGTATGTATTCCTTCAGCCGTGACAGTGGTAAATATGCCAAAACATGCCTGCCTCAGAGAGGAAGATATTTGTAAAATTATTCTAGGTATACTCTTCTATCAACTAGAAAAGTCTCAAATAGCCCTTGCACTATCCCATTAATCATTCACAAAATTGAAGAAGGGTGTAAACATTTTTTTTCAACTGAAAGTGAGCACATTTAATTTCTACCTCTTCCCTTGCCAAGCTATCTTATGTAGGTTCCTTAATTTATTTAAGGAGACTCCCTGGAGCTCCATTCTAAACTTCCAAATTTTTGAATTCTAGAGTTTACATGGGAAATATTAAAGAAAAGATTATTTTTTTTAATTTCCCACTCAGTTTACCAGGATGAAACCTGTGATGGAGAAGGATGGCCTTTCTAATGTATCTTACTCGGGAGCTTGAGTAGAGATTAGAAGATTAGGGGCAGAGATGAAGATTCCTGTCTATGTCCATTGGATTCGGGAAAGTTTTTATGGTTTTTTTTTTTTTTTTTGAGACAGAGCCTCAAGCTGTCACCCTGGGTAGAGTGCTGTGGCATCACAGCTCACAGCAACCCCAATTCCTGGGCTCAAGTGAGTCTCCTGCCTCCGCCTCCCAAGTAGCTGGGACTGCAGGCGCCCGCCACACGCCCAGCCATTTTTTGGTTGCAGCTGTCATTGTTGTTTGGTGGGCCCGGCTGGATTCAAACCCGCCAGCTCAGGTGTACGTGGCTGGCACCTTAGCCCGCTGAGCGACAGGCGCCCAGCCAGTTTTTATGTTTTTAATATTTTAAAAGTTAAGTTGCATCTTAAAATCAGTAATGTCTTAGCTTCATTCTTCCCCAGAAAATATTCTCCAGGAGTCTTAAAATTGAAGGAATCTTAGAGTCTCAGAAATATGATCATGTATGTTTGATTCATACATGTTTTCCAGGAAATGTTGATGGAGTCAAGTCTCCTTTGTTTTACATTTCTGCAAGTCAATCTAAAGCTTACGAAACTTGCAAAATAAAGTTCAGTTTTACCTTTATTATCAAAATTGCTTAAAAGTGACTTATTAAAAAAGCTTTCTTAATAAAAAAGTAATTTATGTCAGTAGATCTCAATATGCATGGATTTATTTTCTTCCTTCTATTTCTTAGACCCCTGTGTTTTTAGCTCAGGAGGGAAAGGTCCCTCCTCTCCTTATTCCTTCATTATAAATAATCTCAAATG
>CAUYRH010120717.1:0-38114 GCA_963574655.1 Perodicticus potto | reverse complement strand
TATTAGGGATGTATACATTGGATACTTTTTCTTCCATTCTAGAGATACTTTGCTAAGGAGAACCTGATCCAGCTCCATCCATGTAACTATGAAAGAAGAAAAGTCACCATCTTTCTTTAAGGCTGCATAATATTCCATGGTGTTGAGGCACCAAGATGTGAGATGGAAAACATTTTTACTTCTTCCACTAATCTGCTTATTTCCCTTTAGTTACCACTAGGTGATAAATGAAGACTCTTAAAAAAATGGATCTGCCCTAGAAACTAGGGTGTTTATAGGGTAACCAACTTGTTCAGGATGGATTTAGAATTGGAGGTCTTGAGTCCCAGAAATCCCATAACATACGGTTTCCCCAGGATGCGCTTACTTTTAAAACTCAAAGTCCCAGGTTCTAGGAACCTCTTTGGACCCAGGCAAACTGGGATAGTTGGTCACCATAGGCATAGAAGACCAAGGCCATCAAGAATGTGCCCCCCACATCTTGTTGATATGTAGTTATTTTGCCATAATAAAAACAATTCTAATTCCCTTTAAAATATAATTTCCTTTAAAGTTCTGTAGAAAAGATAAGACTGTTCCATAGCTTCTCCTAAGGGCAGCACTTGAGAGCATCATGAGGAATCCAGGTCTGATCCTCTACTTTGTATATGTCTGAAGCCAAGTATAGTTAAATAGGTCTGCATGTTCTATAGGACTTTTGAGAATAACAAGATGACAGTTGACAAATGAGAAGTCCCTTTTATTGATTTGAAATGAGAACCATCCTGGCAAGCAGACAAATGCCTGGGGTATAGCTCATCACCTTCTTTTAGCCCTCATGAAAAGAGTAGAAAATCAAATAGTAAAGGTTTCTTGGCAATCATGGTACCACAGCAAAGGAAGTTTATCATATTAGAGAGCCACCGAGTGTTATATGAGTGTGACTCCCCATCTGAAGGAACATATCAGTGCCATGGCTCCCAGCCTTGGCTCTGAAGTGTAATGACTGATCCCAGGTCTCTGCCTTCAGAGATCCTGATTGAATTTGGGGTAGATCCTCAGGCATCTCTCTTAAGAAACCATTCATATTATCCTAATAAGAGTCACCCTGTCTCTACTCTTGTTTACGAGATTCTGGAAGATGGCTGACTCAGTCATATTACACTACTTCACAACACCACCGATTGAAGTTTGGCGAAGTTCGCTCCATCATCTATTGTCAATATAAAGCAAATGCATTTCTTTGCAATGGTTATTTGTGGGGACTTCTCCCAATTCTCCTTTTGTTTTCACAAGGCCAGGAGGTGAAGGATGGTATATAATTGAAGGATAGGTAGAAATCCTAATCCTTTCAGCAGCTCTTTTGCTTTTACGGGCTTCTTCTATAAGCTGCCTCTGAACTATTATTTTCATATTTTAGTTGTGGAAACTCAGATGTAGTATCACAGATTAAATGACCTCCCCAAGGACATTCATTGCTAGTCAAAGGTTGATCCAGTAATCTAATTAAGGCCTTATAATTCCAGCAATGTTGCCAAAACCACACTTTCCCCTCCTCCTCCTGCCAAACCCAGTAATTGAGGATGATGACCTGCCTGGCTCTCTGCCCTGGAAGCCTACTGATCCCCACTGCTGCAGCCATTTGACCATGTTTAAAGGCGCTACCCAAGCCGAGTGTGTGGGCGGTTGGTTGTTAATCAGAATTTGTGGGACCCCGGTCAGGAATGTTTTGCCACCCGGGTCTCTTTGGACTCGGGCTGGATGTGAATGGATTAGCCCCCTTTTGCAACCTGGTACTTGTAATGAATAAGATCACTTTTCTGTTCCCCCTAATCTGGATTCTCCCAATTGTCCTCATATTCCTGCAAGACTGAGACAGCCTGCTAGGTGCCTGGCCCATTGTCCCAAAGCCCATGTCCTTCCTCTAAGCTTTTGCCAAGCAGTGGGAACCCTCCCTGCCTTCACCTGCTCACCTTCCCACACGATGCTTGCTTTCCCATGTGCCATTACTGTGCTCCCTGGGATTCCCAAATGAATCCTTGTCTTTATCCTGCACCTCCTGATATGCCGATGCCTGCCGAGCCATCGTCTCTCACCACACACCTCACACAGGGCCCTGGTGGCCTAGACTTCTCTGGATGAATTGCCTACAGCTGGGCCAGCCCCACCCTGCCAGTCAGTCTGGGATCAAGGTTCTAACCTTAACCCACCCACCACCTGTGAAGTTCCATTTTCTTGGTCTGGAAAGGAGCCATTCATCCCCCACACCAGCTGAAGATTCTATTTGGACTCAGTACTTTCCTCACCTTTCATTTATTTCTTAGGAGACATAACCTTTTATCCTGGCATCTGGTGGTGGTGAGGGTGGTTACTAGCAATTGCCTTTTGCCTTTCTCAGTGGTGCTTGACATCTCTGCTTTGGATTTTGTAAGTGGTCCTCATTCCTCATTGTCCTTATTTTCAGCCATGGTGTGTCAGGATTGCTCACTTGCCTGCCTGTTTAATTTTCTTTTCTAGTTTGATGTTGTTGATCCATCTTTCACAGCATTGATCTAGCCAACCAGTAGATGAATGTATGGACGGATGGATAAACAAACAAACATGTAAATAAATCTGTATTTCTTTTGTAATGACCTATGGCTGCCACAGCTAGCATATTGGTCTGTGAGAAGCTGAGGGTTCTGAAAATAGATGACTATCACTTTTGTCACTGTCCCCTTCACAATCCCTTAAATATATAGTTGACATTCAACACATGAATATTATTTTTTTGTCAGTATTCTTTTTTTATCTTAGAATATTAGGGGCTGCATGTGTTCTGTGTACATACATTGTTTTTGATAGATTCTCTAAGTGTGTCATTCATCCAGACGGTGTGCACTGTAGTCAGTTGACCCATCCCGCTTCCCCTTGCTTGATTTTCCCTTAGATTTACTGTCATGCATATCTAAGACAAAAACTATTGTTGTCTTGTCAAAGTCAAGTTTGGTATTGGAATAAAGGAGAGATGAGTACATGGTTAGCAGAATAACTATATTCTTCATGTTGTATAGAAAGAAACAAGACAAGGCTATTAAAAATCTCTGAAAATAAGTAATGTCTCTGAGGTAATCACATTATCGAATGTGAATAGAACCATGAATTGCAGTATTTGAAAGTATTAGGAGTAAGAGAGGCTTGAAATAAAGCAACCCTAGGAAGGGACAGACGTGGGACTATAGTAAAATCAAATCATCTGATACCATGTATATGAGACTGACTGAGCTATTCCAAAATTTATTAAACCCTTATGGACATGTAGCATGTTTCCGAGTTTCACTGTAGTAAATTCCGAAGCAATGCACCACGGTACGTGCTCTTTTAACTATAGTGCCCGTGTTTCTGTAGGATGGAGACCTTGAACAGGAATTGCTCATTGGGAACACTGATCGGAACTTCAAAAAGGCAAAAACTAGTTGAAGACAGAGCATTTTTCCCCACTGGTTGTTGTTAATCATTTCAATGCTTGCGGTTTTTTAATTTAATGTTTTTATTATGAGTTCATATGATTAGGCTGCATTATGTGCACTTGTAAGGTAAGGCCCAAAGTCTGAGTTGTGCCTGAGTCCTTCAACCCAGCGAGCGTGCCATGTCAATGTTTGCACTTTTTGGGGGTGAAAACCCATCCATTGTTTCCCTTTTCGTGTCTGTTTACTAGAGAATACTATGCATCCATTGAAAATAATGAGGCAAATGTGTATGTTCTAGGCTAGCAAATATGTGCAAAGCCTGTATTGGGTGAGAGACAGTGGAGAAGCGGTGTACGTGACCCTGCATCTGCAGGGTGGCCAGGTTCAGAAAACCATGCGTTCCTCTTAATGTATGTACATGGATAAAACACAAAGCAAAGAAAACATGCTTGAAGCTGTACCTCAAAAGGGCCATAGGTGCTACCTCTTCCAAGCTGAATGGGATTAGGAGCACACTGTGAAAAGGGCGTTGAAATTCATCCATGTATGTTCAGGTGGTTACAGTGAGAATGCATTCAAGCATTACCAGGTGTTAATTTTTTTAATTAGCTAAAACACCCATGGTGTCTTCTGTCTTGGGTATCTGAGACTTTGTTAAGTGACTGCTGGAATGGCAAATTATATAAAGGCAAACATTTATATGATCAGCAAGTACTGTGTGGCGGACCATGCGTCAGCACTGTGACGGGTAGAAAATGATGGATAGGACCGTCAGTACCCCTGAAATGCTCAGGGTTCTGTGTGGGAGCAGACATTTAGGCAGATAATTAAGCCTCACTGGCAAAGGGACTCTTAACAGGAGAATATTACCAAGAACTGTGGGAACAAGGCAAGGGGAGTTGAGAGATCTTCTAATAGAGATTGTTTGATTTAGGACTTGAAAAATATGCAGAAATTCTCCAGGTTAAAAAGAAAAAAAGGAAGTAATGTGCTAGCTAGATAAAACCATGTGCAAAGGGCACAGATGCGGAAGAATCAGGCATTTATGTGGTTGGAGGGTCTTCTGGGAAAGTGATGGGTGGTAAAGTCAGGTAGGTACTGGTCATGCCAGGGTTGCCAGATGGGACCATAGAGATGGGTCTCTTTCACCCCAGCATCACCATTATCCAGCATGGCAGGGTTGAAAGGACGCATGTGTATGCGTGCGGGCAGCCCTGCTGTCTCACTGTTCACGGCCTCGTCACCTCTGCCCTTCCCCAGAACTCCCCCCATCCTCCTCTCTACTTCTCTACCCAGTAGAGTTCCCGTCTCCAAATCTTCCACCTCTCAGTTTTCTGTCTGCTTCTGTTCACTGCATTGATATTTTCATGCACCTCTGTCCTGAGAATACCTGCTCTTGCTTCTATCTCTGCCTGACTCCATGTCTGCACTTCACTGGTGCAGGCAGCAGGCCTGGTGCATTCCTGCGGGTGCCCAAAGCCTCTGCTGTGTTTCTCTGTCCTTACACTTCTGCTCTGGACAACTCCTACCTCGGTATGATTTTCATCTTTGTGTCCCCAGCGAATAGCATAGTTTATGGCAAACAGTAAGTGATCAATGTTGAATAAAATGTATTAAATGAGATAAATGAATCTTCTTTCTGTTTAATGTGTGGTTATAGGATGTTGTGGTTATAGGACCACGTAAATTATAATTACGAGATGTGAGGGTGTTCAGCATGCCTCTGTGTGAAGGGCTCAACTACAACTTGAGTATTACCTGAGAATTGAAAACAATGTGACCTAAAAATGTATACCCTCATGCTAATTTGAAATAAAAAATAATAATTCATGGAAAAAAGAATGATAAGGTGGAACATTAGTGAGGGGCACTATGTGAGAATTCAGAACAGACTTTAGGCCAAATTGTTACTGGAAAACACATTTCTGTTCAAAGTAGAAACTTTTCAATAAAATCAACGTTGTGATGCAATTTTTACTTTTAAATTTTTGGTGCTGAGGTTTATATATAGTATATGCACAATATCTTCAAACTTGTATCACAGTTTTTATTTCAGTGAGCAGTTGTGATCAGAAACGAACCTGACCACCCCATCTGAACCAACGCCTCCGCACAGTATCCCTGTACCTTTGTCCTGGTGCTGGGCTCTCTCCTCACCCACATTTGTCTTTCATGGCACTTACCACCGCTGGACTATTAGTGTGGGTAACACCTGTCCCTGTTGTGGAACATTAGTCATTTGTGGACAAGTGCCTTGCCAGTGCTTCTCAGCAGTGCCTCCCCAAGCGCCTTGCTTGCAGTGTGTACTTGATTAAATATTTTATGAACCAATGACTCTTCCAGTCATTCCATAGAAAAAGCTATCGAGCCATTCCCCTCCTGCATGATGTCAAATGTTCATCATATACAAGTTTTCTGCTTTTGAACTTCTAAGAGTTAGGAGTGGCCGCTTATTTGGCAGATGTAAAAATTTTTGCATGCATCTGACCCCAAATAGTCATCCAGAGTTGTTAATAATTGTTTGCTTGTTTTAAGTGGCTTTTAAACAATTATAATTTTGATATGCAGAGGCATTATCCTTGCCTATACTGCTGCCCTTCTGGCCAGTCCTTCAGCATTTGGATGAAGTCCTGTTTAAAGTAGAAAATAAAAATGTAGAAGGGCTGCTGAATATGTTAACCCTGGAAATCTGAACATTTTGCAAATGGGAACTGCAAAGTTAATATGATAGATTAGAAATTATTATTTGACACCTTTTCTGTGTAGCATATTTTTTAAGCAATATATTAACATCGTAAAAATTGAAGTCATGACCTGAATACACCCACATCCACCCACCCATACACACACGCACACACACTCTCTCTCTCTTTCTCATATAGCTGAAGACTTAACTACTATTTGCTTTGAACAATGGAGCAGACAGAGCATGAAATTAAGTGTCAGGCATATTAAATCTACAGATTTTAAACTTTTTATATGGTCACTTTTGAACAAGTAACAGTTACTTGAAAACTAGTTCGACTCTAAAAGAATTACGGGCTAAAATACACTTGATGAGTAGAAATAATGTGATTGAAAAGCTAGCTCAGAGAGAGGCTGACATCACCCTGCTTGCAGTGTGAAAGATTTTTGCTGCTTCATAATCAATAATCCCAAATGACTTTGCTGATGTGTAAACGGTATAGAAAAATAATGTAATGGAGGAACATAGAATCAGTGGAAAATTAGTTTGGAATCCTTTTGTGGGCATTTCTTTAAAGCATCAGAAAAATGTCTGCACTTGATTTTCTCTGGTCTATATATCAAATGTGTAATCCAGCCATTTTTATTGTTAAGGTAATGTGCCTTCAAATCAAAGGTCAAGAAATGCAGGTGAGACCTTTGAACCCCCAGCTTACTTTTGCACCTGCTGAAAACACCAAACTGCTAAAGGATCAGCAATGGGCCGCAGAATAGAAATGGAAAATAATGTGCATGCAAAGACAGAGGACAAAGGTTTTTAATTTAACAACCTGGCTACAATCAAGAGGGAAATGGAATTTAAAAATGAAAAGGGAAGCTTATTAAAAGGGGAAAATGGGAGACAGAAAAGATGAAAACATGAAAGAGGATTTTAGATGCTGTTTTCTGGAGGAATGTGATTTAGTTAAGCCAGGAAACTGCATTTGTGGTGTATCTCAGTGTCACTGTTCATTCACGTGAACTCTGGGTGATGTTTGTCAAGGATTGGGGGGGGGATTTTTCTTCTTTTGCATTTGTTAAGCACTTCCGTGGGATCCAAGATTTCATTTCCAGAGACAGCGTTTATGAGCTGAGGGAGCATTGCTCAGTGAGATTCCAGATTTCTATTTAGGGACCCAAATGATCCTCCCTAGAGAAGGTCAGTCAGCCTCAAAGACCCAAAGGATAAGTCTTATTAGAAGAAAAGGCTGAGCAAATAAAAATGCCTCCCCTTGGCCAAGGTGTGTGTGCACTAACAGGAAACAGGGATTCATGTTTAATTGGATTCATGTTTAATTGGCCCATCACTGAAGATGCCGAAATTTCTCTTCCTAACAATAAGAGCCAACTTCATGTTTAAGTCTCAGGAAGACCAGGATGTGGTACAATGTTTATCTTTTTTTGCTATTTTCTGAAAAAGAGCTATAACATGGGAACCATCAAATCCTTTATATTTTGCCTCCCCGTGGGTCTGGGTGAATTATGCCACTGGTAAATAATGAATGTAGCTTATAGCTTTCAGCATATGAAAACATTTTTGAATTCTGATTTCCACCTGCCTCATTTGTCTTCAATACCAAAAAGTAGCACATGTAACAATGGTAGCAGTGGCAGATGTCCGGGCGATAATAATAATTATGTCAGAGAATGATGTTTATTAATTATCATTAGTACCAGGGACTAAACATCATGTTTTATATTTATTTTATAAATAAATACTTATAACAAACCTATAAGATAAATACAAATATTGGGGAACAGCAGCTTAGACAAACTAAACCACCTACTTGTGATTGCATAGCTAGTAAACCAAGAAGTAAACACAGGTCCATGGAATTCTGTTTGAACAGAATTGGGCTGAGTGCTTGTTCACAGTGCTACACAGCCTCCATTGTTAGAGTTCTTGGCCTGTTGGGCTCATGCTATGAATAGAAAGTATATAATGGAGGAAAGACCTTATTTATATTATTTAGTGCTCAGAACTCCACACTAATACAATGATAGCCATTGAACAAATAGCCAGTAATATATTTGAATGAATGAATGAATGAGATAGGGCAGAACCATCAATGCTTTCAAATGTAAATGCACAAAGGCACTTCGGGACTTTTTAGGTTGCTTGCCCTTAATATCAACTTTGCTGTACTGTCTTTGAGACAGGAGGAAGATACAAGGAGATGAAGTTCTGTATTCTCGCCTATAGAATTCACATATTATTAAGAAACAGTATAAATAGGTTCGGTGCCTGTAGCTCAGCGACTAGGATGCCAGCCACATACATGGGAGCTGGCAAGTTTGATCCTAGCCTGGACCTTCCAAACAATGACAACTGTAACCCAAAAATAGCTGGGTGTTGTGGTGGGCACCTGTAGTCCCAGCTACATGGGAGGCTGAGGCAAGAGTATCGCTTAAGCCCAAAAGTTTGATGTTGCTGTGAGCTGTGACCCCACAGTACTCTGCCAAAGGTGACATAGTCAGACTCTGTCTCAAAAAAAAAAAAAATACAGTATAAGCAATAGAGCTCCATATTTATTGTGTAGTTCATTCAGCTAAATATTTGAGTGCCTAGGTGCCAGGTGTATGAAATATTGTAAGTGTAGGAAACTATCAGAAAGTATTATGTGTTAAAATATTTTGGTAATTGCTTAAGATCACAGTCAAGCAGGACAGCCTTGAAAGGGAGGATGTTTAAATTGAGGCATGAATAACAAGACAAAAGCAGCTATGAGAACATCAGAGACAAGAGTCAACTTTTGTTACTTACTATAAGAATGCGCTTTCTGTGTTGGAGGAACAGAAAGAAGGGAGACTATCTTAGTCTTGGAACATCAGGATGGAGGCAAAGAAGATTAAGAGATTCACTAGGAGAGGCGGCCTTACAGGTTTGGAGGCTGAAGTATGAATTTTATTAGGAGTCCAAAGGGATGCCACTGAAGGACCCAGTCAGATTTACATATCTGAGAGTTTACTTTGATTGTGCTATGGACAGTGGACTGTAGGTGACAAGTGTGAAAATTAGGATATAGGAGGTAATTTCTGGAGTCCAGGTGAGAACTAGTTGTACTGGGTAACTGTATGGAATGGTAGAGGTGGACTGAGTGTCTGGATCCTGGAGGTGATTTCTAGGGCCACTCCACAATCCCGTGTGTAAGCATTTGTGTGGCAGGGATGGAGCAAGGGGAAACAAGGAGTGAAAGGATCATTAATGAGATTTTGGTGAGTACATACCAAGATGTACTTCTCACAGTACATACCAGAAGAGAAGATCTGAGGGAAATCCTGAAGTCTGTTTTGGGCATGTTCAGTGTGAAAGTTCTGTTGGATATCCACGTGAGATGCCAAGTAGGCAGCCTTTGTGGATGAATAGGATGTGGAGAGTGATATTGAGATAGAAGCATGAACTTGAGAGTCATTGACTTATTGACATTATTCAAAGTCAGTGGGCTTTAATATTAACCCAGGAGAGAGTATAAATAAAAAGCAGAAAGAGTTGCAGGAGCAAAGCCCAGAATAGACCTTTTAAGTCAAAGGAAGGAGTTGTGGCAAAGAGAGAAGGTATAACTAGTATGGCAGAGAGAAAACCATCAGAGAGAGACACAGAAGCCAGGAATGGAGGTGTGACATTGTAAGAAGTTATTGGAATTGGTTGTGCTATGGTTGTGCTATGGACAGTAGACTGTAGGTGACAAGTGTGAAAATTAGGATATTGCATCAGTGGTTGTGACGAGAGCGTGTTGAATGGAAGGATGGGAAGAGAAGCCCAACTAGAGGGTGGCAAGACAGTTCAAGGGACTGAAGCAGATCCGTTACCTCTGACAGCCCTTTCAAGATGTTTTTCTATGGAGAAACCAGACAATATTATTCAGCCTCAAAAAGAAAGGAAATTCTGACACTCGATAGAATATCAATGAACCTTGAGGAAGTAAAATAAGCCAGTCGGAAAAAGGCAAATACTGTGTGATTCCACTTATTTGAGATACCTAGAGTAGTGAAACTCTCGGAAATAAGAATAGTAATTGCCACAAAGGGGCTGTGTGTGGGTAGGGGTGGGAATCGAATGTTACTGTTTAATGGCTACAGAGTCTGTTTTACAAGATGAGAAAAGTTCTAGAGATGAATGGTGGTAATTGTTGTACTTAGTAATGAGAATGTACTTAGTAATATTGAACTGTATGCTGGAAAATGATTAAGAGGGTAAATTTTATGTTCTACCACAATTGAAATATTTTTTAAACTTTAAAAAGTATAGACATAAAACCTGGAAGACCCAATATTTAATAAAAGGAGTTCTACATAAAAGAACAGAATACGCAGTGTTTTAAAAATAATACAAGATTTGCCAGGATATTATCTTTAAATTGAAAGAGACCACTGACTGCCTGTCAGAAAGGGTGAAAGAAGACCCATATCTGAGCACATTCTCATGAAATTTCAGAATATCAAGAATAAAAAGAAGGTCCTGAAAGCATCCTATAGAGAAAAATATAAAGTATTCAAAAAGGAATGAGAATCAAGCCACCTTAGACTTCTCACAGCACTACTTGATGGTAAAAAGCTGTGAGGCAGTGTCTTCAAAATTGTGAGGAAATTTTTTTTCAACTTGGAATTCTATATCCAGTCATGTTATCAATCAAATGTGAAGGTAGAATAAAGACTATTCCTGCCATGAAAGGACTGAGACTGTTTACTTCCCAAAGCCTTTCTTAGGACATTGCTTATGAATATACCAGCAAAAAGAAAAAATATAAATTAAGAAAGAGGAGTTTTTTCATCCATTCATCCATCTATCCATCCATCCAGGAAGTCATTGGACGCAAATCCTAAATGACCTCTGTGTAGCAGATCTGAGAGCAGCCAATTTAATTTGATCCAAGGAAGACTCAATGATGTAGATCTTTGGAAAAAAAACAAAAAACAAGGCTTTTGATAAATAGAGAATATGATTAAAAATCTTTGAAAAAATTGATACCAACAAAAGGAAAAATAAAGGAAATTAAATACCCTAAAGACCATAAAACTGCATAAGAGTATTTGCTCCAGATATGAAATAAACAACACTATGGCATGAATTTAAGCAAGTGCTGCATATAAGAAAGTCTATTTGCTTTTCATGCTGGGAAACTTTTGAGATTCTCAGTGGTTATGACATTGGACCACTGAGAATGTGAAAGAAGAAAAAGTAATCCAAACCAGACTAATTGGGCCTGCATTTGAGCAGTATTTATACAGTCATAATAAGGGAAATGCTGCTTATTGATTTTTTTTTTTAAACCGTGAATCAATCTACAATCATCCTTAGCATAGCAGACCAAATGTTCTGAGACAGAAAATACATGCTATTAACCTCCATGAGGTAAAAGTAATAATGCAGATGACAGAAGGTAGGACTTCAAAGGAAAGGAACAACTAAAGAAAAAAAGGAATCCTTATTAAGAAAATCATGTAGATTTAAATATATTATTTAAGATTACGATAGTAATAATAGAGTTAATATTAATAACACTAGGTGAAAACATTCGGAGGAATAGACAGGAGGAAGAAGCCAGCATATATGTGCCAATTTTCATTGAAGTATCAATGGATAATTCTTAGTCTCACAAATTAGAGACTGAAAAGCATTTTCTCTAGCAATTGCAACTGAAATTGGAGAAGAGAGGTATTTGAGTTAGGACTGTGTTTGGATTCTACTATGAAGATAAAATAATTGCCAATGAGAAAAGCTGGGACAAGGGGTTGGTATTTTTCACTGTAAGCCCTTTTTATAACTTATATTTTAAAGAAACTGCACACTTTCTTTGATAGCAATATGGAGATTAAAAATAGGATGATTATAGAAGCATAAAAACTTCTTAAATTATTAATCAAATAAGGACACCTAATTATTTTTTTCAGTGGGGTATGTGGCCATAAAAAAAAGTATGTGGATATGGATTCTGAAAAAGCCACTTTAAAAATAAAAGTAATTATATTAGTAAGGTGTAAGTCCTCAGTAGAAAAATTTTTAATTATATAAAACTCAGAGCAGTAGAACGTCCATAGTTGACCACCTCCTTAAGTAGATCTAATTTTCATAATCCAGGCATGCACCACTTGTACATATCAGTATAGTAGGCCTAGTTCCTTATGTTGACCACCCGCGTATGTTGACCAGTTTGTTACAGTCCCTTGGGTGATCACTTTACAGAGTTTCTACTTGTATTAGAAAAGTAAATGTAGATATATAAGAAGATTGTGTTTTTTCTATTATAATTGATCCCATCTCTTGCTTATCTTTTTCCTGATCATAGTAGAGCCTCTGTAAGTTGACACCCAAAGGACTATAACAAACTGGTTGACATACAGAGGTCAACATAGGGAACCAGGCCCACTGTACTGATAAGTGCATGTGGTGCATGTCCAGTCTATGAAAATTAGGTCACCTGAAGGTGAGCCAATGTAGGGAGGTGTTCAACTATGGAGATTCCACTGTATATGTTTCTAGTGAGATCTTCAAAGCTCTGTCAATCTTAGATTGCTGGACTGTTGGGCCTGAATTGACCAGTCTGTCTGAACTGGAGTTTGCTCCTATGTTAATCAGCTCAGATTGCCTTAATAAAGTGCCACAAACCGGGTGGATTAAACAAAAAGTAATTATTTTCTCACACAGTTCAAGAGGCTGGAAATCTGAGGTCAGGGTGCCAATGTAGTCAAGTTTTGGTGAGGGCTCTGTTCTGGGCTTGCAGATGGCCATGCTCTCACTGTGTGATGGAGGGCTGGAGAGAGAGAAAGAGGGCTGCATGAGCTCTCTGATGCCCCTTATCAGAACACTAATCTTGTCAATCAAGGACCTACCCTTATGAACTCATTTAACCTTAATTACTCCCCTAAAGGCCCTATCTTGGAATGTAAGTTCGGAGTTAAGGTTTCAGCATATGAATATGGAGAGCCCATATGAGACTCCATGGACCATTGAGTCCATACCACCCCTCACTGAGTTAATTCTTCAATTGAATGAGTGGAAGAGATGGCAAATTGTTTTGCCATCAAGAAACCATGGAGCTGGGGATGGGTAGCTCTTAAAAGACCTAGGGCACTTACACTGGAACCTTTACACAGACCAACCCCTACCTTAAAGGATTCTATAAATTTTAGGCTTTCTAAGCACAGACCAACCCTGCTCTATTAAATTCAGCTACATTATTTCTTTACGGCTTCTCTTTTCTCTGGATTGCCAACAGCAGGGTGGCCCCAACTTCCCTAGGCCCCATAAGCCCTCTCTTTTTTTTACAAAATCATCCAAACTACACCCTCAGCTTTTTGATTATTTTGTTTGATCTTGGCAATAACTTTGTAAAATGGGCAGAGTAGGTGTTTTCCTTCTCATTTTACTGGTGATGTTGACAAAGACACAGATTAGCACTGCCCTATTGCACAGTGCAGAAAATGTGCCTCCCTGCTGCCATAAAGAGTGGAGAGAGCCCTGGGGTAGGGGTCCAATGTCTGGTTCTGAGCTTAGCTCTGCCTTGGGCATACCCAGGTTAGGGCAAAGGCAAAGTTGCCTTTGATCAAATTTATCTTTTTTTTTTTTTTTTTTTTTTGTAGAGACAGTCTTACTTTATCGCCCTCGGTAGAGTGCCGTGGCATCACACAGCTCACAGCAAATCCAACTCCTGGGCTTAGGTGATTCTCTTGCCTCAGCCTCCGGAGTAGCTGGGACTACAGGCACCCACCACAACACCTGGCTATTTTTTTATTTTTGTTTTGCAGTTCAGCGGGGCTGGGTTTGAACCAGCCACCCTCGGTATATGGGGCCAGCACCCTACTAGCTGAGCCACGGGCACCGCCCCAATGATCAGATTTATCTTAATCAGTTAAGAAAGCAATCTGGCATGGGAAGCTTCAGTAAGGTAGCTCACATCTCTTATCCTCATTTTTTCCTTTTATATCCGTCTAGCTTGAGTAATGTCATGAAGTTTGAAATTATTGCAGAACTGGACTGCATACAGCTCTGAAATTCATCAGCAGTGTGACCTTGGATTAGTTACTTCAACTCTCTAAGCCTATTCTTTTGCCAAATATAATACCTACTTTGTAGGTTATTGGGAAAATTTGACATGACTTACCTATTGTTCTTAGAACAATTCTTCCCATATATGCTGTTATAAAACAATCAGTAATGTGATACTTGAAATGGCATCAGTACATTCTTTGGCCATGTTCCCCAGCCTGATTTGGTCAGGCTTGACCACATACATTCTCACAGCAATTAGAAAAGCAAGAAAAATGCCCCAGCATGCACCAAGACCTCTTTGAGAACTCAGCTCAGACCTGGCCCATCATCACCTCTGTATGACCTTTTGGTCAAAACAAACCTCATGGCTCTCCCTAGCCCCCTACACTCAAGAGGTGCATAAATAGATGCCATCTGATGGCAGAGGACCTCCCGCCACATTGCACGGGGGCATTTTTGCACTGAGGACATTTCTGTTGTCACTCTGTTGCATTGTTATTCCAAGGGAATTGTTGAAGAAATGAGGTAATGATGATCAATAACCATTTTTATAGTTCATATTTGTTTTCATTTTTGCTTTTGTCTTGCTTCCATTCATCCAGCTTGTACACGGGAGTTTGCCGATAAGGTACGTGCTCAGAGAGCATGCGAGCCTCTGTGTCTTGCACGCATAACACCTCCCGTAGGGTGTGCTCATCTGTGTGGATGAATGATGGCTTTTCCTGCTGTACTGAGACAGAGCAGACACAAAGTACAGAGTGAGCCTCTCCCTCTCTATTTCTTTTGACAGGCTGCACAATCTGTGCTGATAGGAAGAACAGGCCTTGATAACCAGAGCCGTCCAGGCTGCCAGAGACATCTTGTTTCTTGTTGGCTGCCTGTGTGCATCTGTTTATTCCCTCTATGAGGCTTTATTGTTGAAACCCTGATGCCAGGCAGTATACACTTGGGGGCCAGCAGATTTTACCAGCACTGCATGCAAGCATCCGCTTCATAGCTTGTGAGCAGTAGCATTGGCACATCTGGCGAGTGCCTTCATAAATAGCTCCACAAGGTGCCTGGGGAATCTGGGCTATATTTTTGGCATGAAATTAGGACACTTTGTACATGACTGTCCCTGGAGATAGAGGAAGGCTGACTCTGAGTCTCAGAGGGAAACAAATGGCAGTACTTAACGTTGGAAGACACAAGTGATGCTTGTATTGTTGCAGCAAAGCCTAGCCCAAATAAGGTGCGTCCCATTGTCCCTTTTAATTTGACATTAATATTTTTCTGTTGTTTTTCATTTCTTCTCTTTTTCTGTATTGTCTCAGGTCCTTCTTTCTATGCCTACCCTTTGCCCCTGGTGCCTTTTAATCCTCTTCGTTTCTTATCAGTAGCTTTTCTTTCATTCTTCACTGATTGCAGCCAACACCACCTTACATGACTACAGCTCTAGTCAGCAGGACTCTGAAGAGACTGCTTGTGACCACTGTGCCATGCAGCTGCTTCCCCTGCTCAGGCTAGAGAGGGCAGCTGGATGGACACTGATGCCATTCAGGAAATACTGAGATATACATTCTGGACTCATGTGGCTGGCAGTGTTTGAATGCTTTAGACCAGGGGTTCTCAACCTTCCTCATGCCGCGACCCTTTAATGCCGTTCCTCAGGTTATGGTGACCCCCAACCATAAAATTATTTTCATTGCTACAGCAGTGCTTTACAAACCATTTCTAATCCTTCCACAAATGGCATATAGGTGTGTTATTTGCACTGTATTCAGAAACATGTTAGAATGGTTCAATGACTTACCCAAGGTCCACAGTGCCAGTGAAGCCACAGCCTCAAATCTGGGCCTTCATGATTCTAAATGCCAAGCTTGTTTCATAACATTGGTCCCTATATCAGTTGAGAAGAAAAAAAAAAATGGAGGATCAGAGATGTGAGCTGCCTTGCTAAGAATGATAGTGCTAGACTGCCTCTGCATTTTTGGCTCAATATAAGAGAAATCTAATCAGAGGAAAAGCAGTTTGAGTCTCAACCTGGAAATGCCGACAGTACAGTTGGGACTTGAACCAGTTTTCTGATTCTCAGCGTATATAGTGGCTGTGATATATGATGATGGACCAGACAGTTCTTTCATTGGTCAACAGATAAGTATGGAGTCCCTGCTTTGTGCCAGGTGCTCTTCCAAAGTTTGGGATTCTTCACAGAATAAGAAAGACTTCTGCCCTATGTAGGTTACAAGCCAGATAATAAACAATAGATAAAATAAGCGAATTATGTAGGGTGTGTTATGACACTTGCTATGAAAAAAGAAACAGTGGAGAAAGGTGATGAGTACTGGAAACAGCAGAAGGAGGAGTGATGCATTTTGAAATAGGAGGCTGGGCTGGGATTTATTGAGAAGGGAGCAGTTGAGCAAATGCCTGAAGGAAGTGAGGGGATTAGTCATAGAGGTATCTGGGAAAAGAGCATTCCAAGCAAGGTAAGAAGAGAGCATAGTTGGCATTTTTGACTGCTAGCAAATAGGCAGGAACAGAATGTCTTAGGGAAAGAGTATTACAGATGACCTGGGTGGCCAGATTGCATGAGGCCTTGTAAACCATTTAAAAAATTTAAATTGAGGGCAAAAGAACAGGATGACTTGTTCTGAGGATTAGGTACCCAGATGCAGTCATCTACGTGTGGCATGACACTATTTCCAATAAGGATTGTAGCAGTGTTGGTGAAGAAGAGATTCTAGTCTAGCTATGTGTGAAGGCAGAAACCTTTAAGTTTTCCAATAGTTTACATAGAAAATATAAGAGAAAGAGTGCAGTCTGTGAGAAATACAAGATTTGAGGCTTTAGCAATGGGTAGTAGAGAGTTTCTAATTTATGAAATATAATGCTACAATCAGGTGCTATTTGAGGGGAAGAACAGGAGGTCTATTTAGACATGTGGAGTTTGATGTTTACTAGATATGTAACCTGTGAAGTCATCAGTTGCATATACGATTCTGAAGTTTAGGAAGACTGGGTATGAAATACAATTTGGGGTTCATCAGCCTTATAACATGGTAAGAAAAAAAAGCCATGTGATCTAATGGAGAACACCCATGTGATGTGTGAAACAAATTACGGCGGTGGTTATTAGTGTTATTGGTAATAGGGTGGCCTATTTTACGGGGTACATTTTCTGATGGCAAGAATTTTCAGGGAAAGTCTTTAATCTAGATCAGTGTTTTCCCAAATTTTGTATCATTTTAAACAAAGGAAAGAAAAAATAATTTTCAATTAGGGGATTGACATTTTGTTTTTATCGGAGTGACGTTGTCTACACACACCACACACACTCCCTTCTTGGTCTATTTATCATATGCCAGGTTGACTCAACACCTTCTTAGATGTCTGGGAGTGGATTGGATTCTTGTATTCAGTTTAAATTTGAACCCACTTATTAATGAGATGCTATGGAAATTTTAGTTGGTAGTCAGAAGAGACGAACGTCGCAATTCAGGAAGCATGCAGTGACCCAGATGACATAAAAGTCATGGGCAGAGAAGAAAGAATGGGAAATAACACTACACATAGTTAGCTTTCATTCGCTCAAGAGAAAATGTGTTTGTCTTTTACCTGGAAACTTTCTGGCAATGAGATACCTTCTCTTTAGGAGGCATGAAGTGTAAGAGCTTCACAAGATGTTTTGGTCCCAATTCAAGAATTATTAATAAGTAGGTTTCATATGCTGCCTTAGAAATAGCATACAATAGATAAGATACACCCTTTTAGAATTTTCTAACCACCTCTTTTCATGAAAAGATTAAGGTGACAAAAGAGGGTGCTATTAGTACTTAAAAATTAATTAATTCAAATGTCAAGTATTCTAAGAGAGGGCCAGTTCTTCTTGATATTTAGTGACCCCCTTTTAGGGGGAATCAGCATTAAAAGCTGCTGAAGTAGACATTGATAGCTAGGTGTGTTTGTCCCTTCTCCATTCTCCTCTCCTCCTTCTTCTTTTTGCAATCTTGAGTAGGATGGCAGAATAGAAGTCAGTGAAAAGACTAGAAACTGCAGGAAGAAGACTGCCAGGTATCATATTCAGGGAAGAAAGAGGCAATTCTTAGACCTTGCAAACACTTGCTTATAAGGAGATACTGGAAATATGTCCATTGATTTCTGATACTTGGCCATAAAGCTCACTTTGCCTCAGCAATGGATGTAAAAGTCTTAGTTCTGTGTCTTCTCATAATAAACCAGCTGAACCTCATGTAAGCTCACCTGGGTAAGAGTTTGTACAGGAAATAGGAGCTTAAATTTCAGTATTTTCTTATAAATTAAAAGAATTTATATTACAAAACAAGTTAAGAGATAATGGAGTTACAAAACAAAATTTAACTTGAAAGGCATTTTTCAAGCTGTTCTTTCCATATCAAACTTCTTTGAAGTCCTTAATTGTTCTATTACTTAGCAGAAAAGCTTCACGTTTACCTTGGAGAACTTAATGTTCAAGAGTTCTTACCAGTTAAACACAAATCAGAAATTACTATAAAACACAGTGGAAATTATTGTATAAAAATTACTTTTGCAAATGATTTCTATTTAATGTGCAAACAAGCTTTCCCTCGGGTGTGTGTATTTTGCCTAAAGTGTGGTCTCCCTGTGAAACAGAAAGTAAAAACATCTGAAATGAACTTTTGGATTGTCTGTGGAAAGGCAGGCGAGGACCAATTCAGAAAGGAAATGTCTGGATTTCTGCTTGGTGTCACAGTGCATAGGGTTTAAGATAACAAACAGCCTAGGGCCTCTTGCAGGGCAGCAAAATAAACCAAAATTGTCTCCAGGGCTGTAAATCCAGAGAGTGATGTGGGAGGCATGAACTGGGGCAAATGTTTTTTTAATGTTTGCCTTTGGCAGGATTTTTTTTCCTTTTCTTATTAGTTTACTATTCCTAGTAAATGTGAAATGCTTTATTTCTTTGCTTTGTTAACTATTATCATTTAGGTTTAGGTTCCTCCTGTAGAGGAAAAATACAAAACCTAGCAGCATATCAGAGAAAGTTGCCCTCTAGAGATGGACGTGAAGACAGTGTGAGTGCTGGCTGGGTAAGGAGTGCAGTCAATGGCTTTGACAACCTGGCCCTCCCATTCCCACCTTTGGTGGAGCAATCAGTTCAAATTTGATCTTGAGCCTAACATATGCTTCTGGTGGTGGTTCCAAGATGCTCTTAGAAGTGATGTGTAAGCCCTCAAAGGAATCAAGTCATGGCATTCACTCCCCAAATTTGGTCGCCTTTGGGGTGCTACACAAAGAGAAACAGAACAAATGAAAGTCAATTCCGAGAAAGAAGAGCAGAAAGAAGGAGCAGACTGGGGGATCTGGAGTCATGATGGCTCTTAACATATATAACCAACTAATTTCCAAAATTTCCTAAAAAGGCCAAGGCTAAGAATCAACTTACAAAAGGGATCAATACTTCTATCAACCATCTGATAAGAAGAGACACTGATTATTAATGGTAGACATCTTTACCTTCTAGTTATTTGGTTTTATTTCTTATACCAGTTTACATCGAGGTGTTGCAGTAGTTTCACACTGTCTTAAAAATCCTTGCTTAAAGCTTTGAATGGTACTAAATTACTGCTTAAGAGTATATGCTGAAGGAAAAAAAAACAGCTCTTCGATCATTAGCTTCATATTTCCTGAAATTGCAATAAAAGAAAATTATAACAAAACATACATACTGGCCCAATGAAGATATCTTCTGAGTTGACTTGGCATGTTGGAGAAAATCTCTGCCTGAAGTCCAATTGATGCTGAAAGTCCTCTGTTTCCTAGGAAGTATACAGGTTAAAGAATAACCTTCTAGAAAGATGTTTAGTTTATTGATGTATAAGCAACTTCATCCTTCAGCCTTGCCCTTCCTAATTTATAGCCTTCCGTGACTGGTTTAAAGGGGTTTCCAATGATGTGATTAGCTTGACTTGCAAGAAACTTGCAAGAGTTTCAGAGTAGTGATTTGTCAGCTATAAACTCATTCAGCTAATCTAAAGGAAAAATTTTAGAGCAGAAAAGAGCCAGATGCAGAGGTGCTGACTTGTGAAACATGGTGGTAAATGCATTTCTAGCTAGAAGACTAAAATTCTAGTTTCCTAATCACGCAAAGGAAAGGAAATGATGATGGATTAAAAAAAAAAAAAGCTAGGCTTGGTGCCCATAGCTCAGTGGTTAGGGTACCAGCCACATACACTGGGGCTGGCAAGTTTGAACCCAGCCTGGTCCTGCTAAACAATAATGACAATTGCAACCAAAACATAGCTGGGCATTGTGGCAGGCACCTGTAGTCACAGCTACTTGGGAGGCTGAGGCAAGAGAATTGTTTAAGCCCAAGAATTTGGGGTTGCTGTGAGCTGTGATGCTATAGCACTCTACCCAGGGTGACATAGTAAAACTGTCTTCCAAAAGAAAAAAAGAAAAGAAACTAAACATTACCACTAGCAGAAAAAATTTATATTCTCCATGCCGAGGTCCTCCTCTCTCATCAAAATTAGGAAAAACTCAGTGTGGTTTCACACAGAAGTTAGAGGGAAAGTGGCTGGCAGCCTGGGACTCTGGAAGGAAGGGTGGCAGGTGGCAGCAGATATTAGTCAGGAGCCACTTAAGCCCAACACACAATGGGGTAGCATAGCAAGGGCTGAGGTTGAAAATCACTGCTGATCAAATAGTAAAGTGTGTGCATGAATGCTGACTCAGAGAAAATTGTTTCCCCATCATTCCTTCCTTCTCATATTCACGGTGGTTGTACAGAGTGTCTGTTGAAAACAGTACATGCTAAGGAGCCCAGTTGTGACAGCTCTCATCCGCCCATTCTCACCAAGCGTGCCAGTTACTAGGGTTGTAGAACAAACTGCCTCAAAACTTAGTGGTATAAGACAAGTATGCTCACAGATTGTATGGATCTGGAACTCAGGACACAAGCAAGAATGGCTTGTCTGTTTATTATGGTGTCTGGAGGCCTCAGAGGGAAGATTTGAAGGCTGGTGACAGAAATTGTCTGAAGCTTGTTTACTCATTTGCCTGGTGGTTAGGGGTGACTGTCAGCAGAGACTTTAGCTCTGGGGTTGGCTAAAAGCCCTCCAGGGTTACCACGGTCTCATCATGTGACCTGGGCGTCTTCACAGGATGAGATGGCCAAGTTCCAAAGGTGAGCGTCAAAGAGCAGGAGCCGGGCAGGAGCTGTGTCTTTTCTATGAGCCAGCCTCAGAGGTTGCATAGCATCATTTCACTTACTCCGTTACTCAGGATGGTCACATACCCTGCCCAAATTCAAGGGTAGGGAACATCAGCCCGAAATACCTGTGGAAGAAATCCTGGGCACATGGAATGAAAAGCAGACATGAATGAATGTACGTATGCATGCGTGTGTGAATATATACACAGTAGAAGTCATAATAAACGTTATTTGTGGTGGTTTTATAATTGATGGCCCAGGGATTCAAGAGTGGAAATATACTAACAAAAAATCACGCCTGAGCATTATGCTTTCCAAACTTGAATCACTTTCATATTATGTCCACTATTTCTACTATTATCTTCTCATCATCTGTATCATTGTTTCCTTAATTTTTTTCTTTAAATTGACCTGCTGAGTGGTTGGGATTTTTTTTTTTTTTCAGAAAAAAAGAAAAAATGAAATTTGTTTTAAAAGCAAACTAGAATATATTACTATAGAAAATAAAATTTACAGTTGCCATAACTTAAAGGTAGCGTTAACTATAATAAAAGTAACACAGACCAATTATTAGGTGTTAGATACACTGTTTTCTGAAGTGTCTAAGACTCAAGTGAGCCCGCTCTGTCAAGAGAACATGTTAGCGACGTTAGAAAGATGTGAAATCACACTCCTACCAAATAAGGCTGTCCCCCTGTCTTAATTTGAAATATGGATAGAGAAGTGAAAAGAAAAGATGACTACTGAGAGGGGCAGTGATCTTTAAGGTCGGGTCTTTGTACCACCCAAGACCCTATAAGGAGCTAGACACTTGTTATAGCCCCGCCTCTTTGGCAAACACTGATCCAGAATGATAAAAAATGTTAATAGTGGGCTTGGTGCCCTAGCACAGTGGTTACAGCGCCAGCCACATGCACCAAGGCTGGTGGGTTCAAATCCAGCCCCAGCCACCTAAACAACAATGACAACTGCAACAACAACAAAAATAGCCAGGCATTATGGTGGGTGCCTGTAGTCCCCGCAACTTGGGAGGCTGAGGCAAGAGAATCGCTTAAGCCCAAGACTTGGAGGTTGCTGTGAGCTGTGACGCCACAGTACTCTACCAAGGGTGACCTAGTGAGACTCTGTCTCAAAAAAATAAATAAATAAATAAATAAGTAAAAAATGTTAATAATGAAGCTTTAATCTAGCCTAAACCAAGTTTCTGGGATTCATGAAGGTGACCCTCGTCTGGCACAGAGTTGATGTTTTTTAACTAATAAATGTATTTGTAATCTACTCTTGATCAAAAGATAGGGGTTTTGCACCTGTTTTTTGGAATTTTTTTCTGTCATAAATACTTCCCTGAAATAGTCAATGAGCAATAAAAGGCTTTGACTAGTTTTCTTCTATGTATATAAAGCCTAACTACCCACATTATCTTCTTGCCATTCCCCGCATGCTGGTGGAATTGATTTTGCTTCCCCACTGTGACGTAACTAATGTTCCTAGGCTTTACAGGACCACCAGAAGTCCAGAGCCCCAGGCAGACTTGTACTTCTTATTATATAAGTATCCAAGTTCTATAACACTCATTTCTAAAATAATTATTAGCACCTGCTGGAGCCAATGTTACCCTAGGCCCTGGAGACGTCAGGATCAACGGGAGACAAACAACTTCTCAGAGTACAGAGAAAGGCACTTGGGGGTAGCTATTGCCCCCTAAAAATTTAATTAATTGTTTAGCAACCCCTTTGTCATCTTGTTATTCAGTAGAAAACTCTGCTGCTTAAGGATTTCTGGGGATTTTTCCCGGTGGAGATGATTAAGTTGAGATCATTTTCATGGTGTCTCCTCTTAGACCTTTTCTTTGTGGTTTTGAGCAGTATTGAGCAGGTCTGCAGGGGTTAAGAGGAGGACAAGAGCCAGATATTTATTTTTAGGGACTCCAGTTCGTAGCCTTTACCCCACTCTAAGACTTACAATGACAGTAGCGCCCTCCTAGGCATGAAGCCAGCACACACAGATCTTCTGTTCCTTCTTTATTTACAGTCAGCTGTGGTGAAGCTGTCTAAACCAGTGGCTCTATGGACCCAGCAGGATGTCTGCAAGTGGTTGAAGAAACATTGTCCAAATCAGTATCAGATCTACAGCGAGTCATTCAAGCAGCATGACATAACTGGTAAAGTATGCAGTATCAAGATATTTCCCTCCCGTCCACCCTCCCTGTCATGATGGCCTTTCCCACACCCTTGCAATGAGAAGGCACTGAAATTTTCTGGCAGGAGTTTACTTTAAAAGAGGTGATAGATTCCAGATCCATGTGAGCCATGCAACTCAACGAGCACATGCGGTTATTGTAGAAAACTGTGGATTTTCAGTGTCTAGTGTAAAAGTGTGTGGGAATCAAGATGAAGGGTTGAGGGGCCCTAGAGAAAGTAAGAGCACACCAGCACACCAATCCTAGAGAAAAGAAGGGTGTTATTCAAATGTATGATTATAGGATCAGTAAGTAGATCCTTTAAGTAGGGAAGGTTTCTAAAAGGGAAAATGCTTTTTTGGGTTTTTTTGCTGTTTTTGGCCGGGGCTGGGTTTGAACCCGCCACCTACAGCATGTGGGGCTGGCGCCCTACTCCTTTAAGCCACAGGTGTCACCCATTTTTTTTTCATTTTTAAGATAAAGTTTGTTGACTTTAACTTGATAAGCTATACACATATATCTGATGATGTGAAAAAGTCATGGTAGAAAGTCACTTTCCCTGCCTTGCACAACCACCTGCTTGTGTCTGCACTCAGAGACGGTGCAAGTTCCTGAAGTGAATACCAACTTATTCTGAAGGATACCAACTTACTGCCCTTGAAATGAATACTCGGAAGGTGCAAATTAAGACTCCTTTGAGATCAAGGGTATCTGAGTACTACAGATGGAGGTCAGGAAGTACTTGGAAGCAGAAATAGGGCAGTATATTGAACCAAAAAGGGTTTTAGGTCACTTCTCTCGGTCAGTGGAAATGGAGTAGGCAAGATGGAGCAAATATGTCGTTCATGGAAGCCCATCAGAGCAAGCAGGATCTGTGCAGAGCTGGCCTGCCCTTCCCCCCTGAGATGACTGTCTGCAGGAGATTGTCCAAGGAGTTCCATAAAGGGAGGAGTGAAAACAGTCCCCATCAACACTTATGTGGCTTCAGTGTTGAGTAGTCCTTGTTCTGGTCCACATCCTTCCTTTTTTCTGAGGGATATTGACACTGGTGGGAAAATGCAACAAAAGAGCTCAACACCCCAGATGCCGAGTGTTTCTAAACCTCTACTTCTGTCTTGAGAAACCCTAACCTCCTTCATTCCCTTCACTGCTTTATTCTGCGAAGAGAGTGGTTAAACAGCAACTGTTTCTTTCTGCAGTTTAGTTCTCACCCCGTAGCTATGAGATTTGGGTCATATCTACTTAACCTTCCTAGAGCACGACTTGGTGGTTTTCACAGTATGTTCTGTAGAGCCTCTGGCTGCCAAAGGGACATAGGTGTGCCTTGCTCCTTATATGTCCGCTCTATGTAGTCAAATCATACAGAAGATTTGGTTTGGTTTTAACAAGGGTTCTAGCACTAAATGTTTTTAAAAATGCCAAGCCATATAATCATAAATTCCTGCTCATCAAGTTGTAATGTCTACGTTTATCAGGAACATACTTAATTGTATCTGAAGCAGAATTGATAGACAAGGAACTAAAATCCTGCTACCTGAAGTATAAAAAAGGTCTGCTGTGTACTTCCCCAACCCCACCCAAAAGAGCTGATGGCTCTTCTGGATGAAATTCCTAAAATTCTGAAGGTAGTGTGGGCACTTAGCTTAGATTTCAAGTGGCCTCAATTTGATTTTGTTCATTCCCTCCCTTAAGATTAGAAGAAAAGCTCATGTAGGGTCAGTTATTCCCCACTAATAGTAATCAATCAGTTAGTAACCGTTTCCCTGGTTATGGTAGCCTTCATCAGATAATGGCCATTTAATGCTTCTTAATGTCCATATTATAGTAATGGGGAAGCCTTTTTCATGATCTTATTTGAAAGCGGTGTTACCTTTTATTAGGGGTGAGAATTATGAGGTACCCTTGAGGGAAGGATAAGCATTTATAATAGTTTGAAGATGATGAGCATTACACTCCTCAGAAATAAGGGTCCATGCTTCAATGCTTATGGAGTAAGTGGCACTACCTCCCAAGGTTTTCTAAGTGACACGAGGACAGGGACATGAGAATGCGATGTGTTTCAAACACGTGTCATATGCTTTTGGTGGAATGCTTGGTCTCCATGAAACACCGCTGTCACAGGCTTCTTGGGATTTGGGGCATGATGTTCAATGTGAGCCAATTATTTAACCTCATTTCCTCCTCTCCAAAATAAAGATTATAATAATACCTGTCTCCAAGAAATATTGTGAAGATTAAATGAAATGATATAGGAAACCCTTAAGTTAACAACTTACCGACAACCTCTGTACTCCAGTCTTGTGTTGGTATTTATGTTAAGACTTACCTGGATATGTCAAAAAACATATTGTCATTGCATTCTCGGGGCAGTTTTCTGGTAAGAAAAGAAAGCAGGGAATTATTTGGGGACTTAGAGAACAGAGAGAATGATTTCAGATTAACATTTGATCCACATCTTTTTGCCGTTTTGCCTGAAGCCTCAGAAGACCACTGCCTTCCCCTGTCCTTCGGCCCCTGTGTCTGTAAGGGTGATTGTAAACCACTGAAATGATCACATGTGCCAAGTGGCTAGAAAATAGCTTTCAGGACTTACTCCAGCCTACGATTGCCAGCCTTGTGATGTTGGAAGCTATGAGAATCCTAGTGCCCTTGGGAGCTGTGATAAATTAGGCAAAGAGGCTTCTTAAAAAAAAAAAAATCAAGATCTGATGGCAGAGCAAACCTTCACAGGCTGGGCAGGCCCAGAGAGAGTTAGGAGAGGGCAGAGGAGTGGTTAGAAGTACCAGGAGCCCAGAGCTGCAAAACAACTGTGATTTTGGGATGCTTGCTAGGTGAACCTCAGCTTTCCTCACCTGTTAAAGGAGGTAACATTACCTATCTCACTGTGTTGCTGTGAAGGCCATTGGCAGTCACAGTAAGCCTAAGATGAATGTGAACTCCTGCCATTTTCCTAAGTGCTGCCCTAATTTCTGTGATGACAAAAACAATATACATACACAATGCTGAATTCAAGCTTTATCATCATGAAAAGTGGGAAAGAACCTAAAGAACCTAAAGAAAACAAAACAGTCAGGGCTGACAAATATCCTGTGCTAATCTCCAAGACTGCAAAAAAACAGTTCACGTCTCTCATTTTTGTTTAGATTCTCTGAATTGCTGCTATTTTACTTTTTTCTTAAGGGATTTCCAAAATTATGTTCATTAGCATAGTATGTTGTATCAATGTTATATATGAATAGGGTCTTGATTGAGAGACAGATGATCCACTGATTGTAAATAAAAAGGAAATATATTAAATGGAAAGAAGAAAAGAGAGACAGGTTTTCAGATCTTAGGTCTGAGTCAAATCCTCACTGCTGTCCTCCACCTCAACCTTTGACATGTAATAGCAACGTAGTATTACACAAGTTAGTTTCTTTCTTTCTTTCTTTTTTTTTTTTTTTTGGAGACAGTGTCTCACTATGTTGCCCTCAGTAGAGTGCTGTGGCGTCACAGCTCACAGCAACCTCAAACTCTTGGACTTAAGCAATTCTCTTGCCTCAGCCTCCCAAGTAGCTGGGACTACAGGCACCCACCACAACGCCCAGCTGCTCTTTTGTTGTAGTTGTCATTATTGTTTGGCAGACCCCGGCTGGGTTTGAACCTGCCAGCTCAGGTGTATGTGGCTGGCACCCTAACCACTGAGCTATGGACGCTGAGCCGCAAATTAGTTTCTTCTCAGTAAAATGAGGATAATATTTATCTTAAAGGGTTGTTGGAAAGATTAAATGGGATGATCCATGTGCAGGACCCAGCTTAATGCCTGGCATATAGTAGACATTCATGCATCTATTTAGCAAATAATTATGTACCATCTACCATGTCCCAGGATCTGACACTATAGCAGCAAACAGTTTAGTCAGTGACCCATGTAGGGAAAAATTTGTGCTTCTGTGGAAAACCCTACATCATCCTCTATAGCACAACATTTTGGACTATCTAAGCAATTCTAAGGAGCTATTTTATAACTCTGAGTTGTGGTGACTAATAGTAATACTGTTAGTTCTTGTGCATAGATGTGCAAATTCTGTCCCACAGAGGTTCAATTTTCTTCTCTGGCCAGGGGGAAAAGGTGAGTTTTTTTCTCTTATGTATACTCTGTCTTCCTGAGCTCTAATTATATCTAATGTTCAGATTCTCCTTTGAGCTAGTGGTAATATCTTGCTAGTTTTATCATTAGTAAGTTAAAATCTTAAAGATGAGATCATTTTTGTACTTGCATAAAAGTTATGATTTTGACTTTTTGAAAATTACCCATTTTTAAATGTTTATTTATTTGAGACAGGGTCTCACTCTGTTCCTCAGGCTGGAACGTGATGCAATAATAGATCATTGCAGCCTTCAATTCCTTGGCTCAAGCAATCCTCCTGCCTCAGTCTCCTGAGAAGCTGGGACTTGAAAATTATCTTTTCGGGCTCAACTACAACTTGAACTTTACCTTAGAAATGAAAACAATGTAACCTAAACATTTGTACCCTCATGTTAATCTGAAATTTAAAAAAAAGAAAATTACTTCTTAACCTGGGTAATTGTTTGAATTTTCCATACTTAGGTTTTTACAAACAGTTCTACTATATTAATACTTTTCTTATGCCTTTGTTTGAAGGACATTAAATTCTAAACAAATTTTCTCCCCAGTTGCTCCAAAGTCTAAGAAAATTTTACATATTTTTGACCCTACCAGTGCTCAAAATCTTTTGCAAATATCCTTTTAGAATTAGTGATAATCCCATCATGTCCAAAAGACATCTGCTACTTTGTAGCAGGTGTATTTATTCACAAGAGAAGCTATAGTAGTTCCCCCCTTATCAGAAGGGGAATACTAAGACTCCCAGAGGATACCAAACTCTATATGCACTATTTTTTCCTGTACAGACATTCATACATATGATACAGTTTAATGTATAAGTTAAGCACAGTAAAAGATTAACACCAATAATAATAGAGCTAATTATAGCAACATACTTTAATAAGAGCTAGGTGAATGAAGTCTTTCTCTCTCAAAATTTCTTCTGCTGTACTCACCTATTTTTGGACCACAGTTGACCACAGATAACTGAAATCTCAGAAGGTGAAACCACAGATAAGGGGACCACCACTGTACTGGTGTTAGCACCCTTCAGAAGCACTCGAAAAAAGGAAGAAGATGGTTAGAACGCCAGACAGGCACTAGGGTGTGTAGATTTAAATCATCAGTTTAGACTTGAAGGGAAGAAACATGTCTATTTGCTGAGCTTGCAAGATTCTTTCCCTAGCTTTCTGAGGCCTGGCTGGGAATGCTAATGAAGAGAACTTAACAGGCTGGCCAAAGTTCACAGGCTACTTTCAGATTCTCTCTTATGCACAATTAAGAATTTTTTCAACTTTGAGAAGACTCCGGCCCCTGGCTCTGCCTGGCATTCTCCCTGTGGTATTTCCTAAAGTTGTCTCACCTCATTCGGCTTCACATCCTTCATTGGTAAAGGGCTTCTTCCCTCGCCAACCTTAAAGACTTATTTTCATGGGTGAAGCACTCAGAGCTCATCAGAATATAAACATTTTTTAAAGCTACTTTGAGTATGTAAAGGGTTTGCTTGGATCTACTTTCTGGAACAACCGTTAATATCCTTTGGATGTCTGCAGGAATTGTTACCATATGAGTATCCCCTACAAATGGGCCATATTGATTTGTCATATATCTAAATGGTTTCCTACAGAATGTATGATGCCACTGGTCCTTTTCCGTGCTTCAGCTATTATCCATTTATGCTGCTTTTCCCGTTTAAAAATATCCCGCTGAGATGTAGCCCCCTGAAATTTTTCAGACCTTTGGAATGTGCTCTGTGCATTCGCTAACCCTTTCTCTTCAGTGCAGATTCCTCTGAGCTATTCCACCCCCTTTAGGCCTCTGCTATTGTCTTCCGAATCTTTTATTATGGCTAGAGTTCCCTGCAGAGTCCAATGGGTCTGTAGTTAACAAGTGTCAAAAGAAGTGGAATAATTACTTTGTGATTTACCTGTGAGAATACTACTTAGGAAAATCCAGTAGAACAGCATAAAATGTGGGCAGGTTTAACTACCCAGTGCCTCATCATCTGCACATTTTCCCGTCTTTATTGCTTTCCCCTCTGGATATTGTGTTCTACTTTTTTATATCTTTGTATTTTGCTGCATTTTTCTTTTATGTGAACTGCTCTCTACTTTTTATTGAACCTTGAACATAAGTTTATTTCTGTTATAAAGTTTCTGACGTCATTAGGACAGCCTTTTTTTCTTACAGGTTAATTTTTAAAGAATAGCATTTATTCTTCATTTTTGACCCCTTTTTATGGGAAGCTTACTAACTTTCTAACTCATCGTCTTTTAAAACAGTATTCCTCAGCGTTCTTAAATGGAGGATGGTTAACTTGGTTTTCTTGATGATTCAGGGTAATAGACTTCCGGTTGTCAGAAAGGACTTTAGATAACATCCAAGGGGTCAGTAAAAAAAAATACCCCTTTCAATGAGAAATAAACACAGGAGTTGGGTAAGGGACTTCAGCTTCATTCCTAATAAAGGTTTTTGAAGAATGTCCTTTAGATCTTTAGACAAATTGATTTGCTGAGAATTTTCCTCTCAGAATTAAGCATCCAAGTCACTACACAACTGGGTACTTTTAGTAGTTGGCAGAAAAACAGCTACTTCAGGCATATGGGTCACAAGAGAGCACAGAATACGGGACTGGGCTGAGCGAGCAGTACATGGAGGCAGGAGGGAGGACAGGTGCATTAGCTGGGAAGGCCCCTGTAAGGGAACAGGAAGAGTGGGGCAGGCATGGTCCCTAATAGTTCAACCACACCCCTCTGCTTTCTTCCCAACACTCCTGCTGGGGGCCAACCAGGGACAAGGATTTCATGATTTTAAAAAGCAGCCTGTTCAAGACTTTGGATTATGGTGGTGGTGGTAGTGGTGGTGGTTATAGTTTTTGGTTTTGTTTGCTCTTCCCTATTCTAAGCTGCAGTCCTGCTGAACTACTTTGAAGAGGTTCTCAAATGCCCATAGTCTACCACCATCAAACCACTCATTCACCTGGATAATTCTAATTTTCCTCCTACAGAAAGCCTTCCTTAGTTCTCCTCACCTGAGTTAGGTATCCCATTTTATAGCTTCCAGGATAAGGCCCTATGTATGATAAGACTTGCCACACGAAGTTAATACCTGAAAAGATTACTTATTAGAAAGTTTATGCTGAAATTTAACTGCAACATACCCCTAGGTCCTATTTAGGTTTTCCTATTAGAAACTCATGCTGAAGAAAGCCCTGGATGATTCTACCCACCCAATTACACGTCTTTGCTGACAGACCTCAGTAACACTGTGATACTGTGTCCCTGCTTTCCTCTCCTTTTTTTTTTTTTTTTTTTTTTGGTGATAGTCTCTCTATGTTGCCTTCCATAGAGTACTGTGGCATCATAGCTCACAGCAACCTCCTACTCTTGGGCCATATTTTAAAAACAAGCGCACACACACATACACCACCCCTTACCTATAAAGGGAAAAGAATAAGAATTTAAGGAGACATCTCATAAGAAATCTCTCAAGCAAGAAGTGAGTGAGTGAAAGAAAAAAATTGCTAATTCCATTGTGGTTTTATTTGCATTTTCCAGATGACTTGCTACAGCTGAGTACGTGCTCACGTGCTTATTGCCCATTCTCATATTTTCTTCGTGAAGTGTCAGTTCAAATCATTTGCCCATTATTGGGTTATTTGTCTCCTTGAGTTTTAAAATGTTTTTTATATATTCTGCTTCCTGTCTATGGTTTATCAATTCCTTCATGGATACTTTAAAGAGATGGTCTTAATTTTGATAAGGACAAATTTGTCATATTTTTTTCTTTTATATTTAGTTCTTCTGGGGGTTTGTCTAAGAAATCTTTGCTTTGTCTATTCCTAAGAAGAATGAAAAGGGTAGAGGGACATTACAGAATGATAGAAGCAAATTGTCCAAGAAAACATAACACTTAGAAACATTTGTGCACTAAATGACAAAGCATCAAAACACATGAAGCAAACACTTATAAAATTCAAGGTGGAAACAGATGAATCCACCACTGCAGTTGTAAACTTCAGTATCCTGCTGTAGAGCTCCTAGACAAAGCAAGATGTAGTGAAGATGTGATGACCTGAATGGCGTTATCAATTTACTTGACATCCATAGAACATTGTATGGAATATTTATCTGATATATGTTCTTCTCAATAGATGCCGAATAAACAGAGACCCGGAGGTTAAACTGATTTGTACAAGGGCACACAACCTTCATATTACCAGAAAACATTCAAAGCTAGGTCACATTGCTATTGGTAAACAGGCAACCCATTCTTATGAAAAGTCTAGTAGGCTGCCTTGCTTCGAAGCAACCAGAGAAGTGCTCTGAAATGGGCAAGACACACTTTAAGTTTGGAGTGTGTTTCTCCATCCAGATTGAAGGAGCAGAATGAAGGCTTTATTGCAATGTACTTGATCTACTTCCTCACCTTCGACCTGGTCCAGTTTTTCTTTTTCACTGTCTTCTATTCTCTAGTCTCCTGTGACAATGTCACGTGATCCTAAGTCAAACATGACCACAGGCTCTGCTTACATTTTGAATCCTGAGCTTTTTATCCCACCAGAGAAGTTAAATCAATTATTTATGATCATTTTAAACCCCTATTTGCTTCCTATCTTCTGTTTCCATTTGATTTCTTTTTATTGATGACTGTATTAATCTGTCCATTTGTTTTGGGAAAATACTGAAGTCAGATTGCAAAATTGGAGACTCCCTCTTTGGTTTTTCTCCCATTTCCTGTTTGAAAATTAATATACCATATGCTCCTTTCCTGTGAAGTCAGAGTTCTCATCCTTACAGAGCCCCAAGTTGCATGGGCAGACCGCATGTGACTATATTTTCCTGGGAGATTAGAAATTGAGTCTTCTAGAGACAATCAGTTAAGTGAGTCCCTGACTCTCTTCCTTGAGAAGGCATCGTCTTTGGTAAAGAGACTGACACCGTATGTTACCCATGAAACACGGAAGCCCATACACAGAATTGATTGTATTTAAGCTCCTGGGGCACTGTTTTGATGAAGTGTGATTGTCTTCACAAGGTCTTAGCCAGTATCTTTTAAGAATATTGTGTTTGACCTCCTATGTTCCCTGTTGAAGTTCTTTGATTTTTTTTTCCTGATGAAATTCTAATTAGAGATATTTTTCAATCTCCATATTAACTTTAGAGCAGTGTTATTGTTAAGTGTTTAGAATCTTCTTAGGAAGCTTCATGTCTTTGACGGGAAAAAGATTGGACCGGGGAAAAGACGGGAGAAAGATTGGACTGTCAGGACATTCCACTGATTGCTCACCTTAGTATGTGACCTTAGCTAAGTCCATTTAACCTCTCTGAACCTCAATTTTCCTTTCTCTAAATATAATTATGATAATGGGTACCTTACAAAGTTGGTGTTAGCTATTATTATTGATATGTAATTATATGAACTCCATGCAGAAGTTTATGAGAAGCAAAGCATTTATTTATATATTTATATATAAACATAAAAATATGTGTATATACAAAAATATAAATGTGCACATATACATTTTCGTGGTTTCATTATTTAGGAATAACTCAGTTACCTAATTAAGGCCCTAAAACCTACTAGTCAGCTTGAATTTCTCCAGTCCACCAAAATTTTGCCCTTGCCCAGTGTATTTTTTAGTAATAATGATTATTGTAAATGTCAGCCCATCTCCCAAGCATATACTTAGCATCAAATACTCCCAAGATATTTCTCTAGTAAGTCAGGGTATGTAGAATTCAGCAGATGTGATTCTCACCTTCCTTAAATTATCATATTGGGAAGAACCATATACTGTACCTTAAAAAATATTTATTGAATTTTTGCATGCCAGGTACACTGGTAAGTATTTTGCATATGTTTCTTAATTGTATTTTCCCAATGAGCCAGTTGAATAGGTGTTATTACCATTTTACAAATGAGGCTCATAAAACTTAGGTCATATAAATCCAGAGGTGGCAAAGTCAGGATTTTAACCCAGGACTACTATCTGAATTCACAACTTATGTTTTTTCTATTTTTTTTTTATATTTTAAATGTGGCAAAGTACATATAGCATAAAATTTGCCATCTTAACCCTTTTAAGTGGCACTAAGCACATTCATTTTGTCATACAACCATCAACACCTTCCATCCAGAACTCTGTCTCTGGCAAAACTGAAACACACTCCTCATGAAACACTAACTCCCCATTCTTCCTTCACCCAGCGTCTGGCAATCACCATTCTACTTTCTGTCTCTGGGATTTTGACTATGCTAGGGATCTTAAGTATACAAAGCTCGGGTTTTGACTGCTGTGCTATGAAAGACAGCATCATCTTTTATGTTCAAGTAAGTGAAATGGGAAACAGCCATGCTGGGCGATTACTGAAGGAGATGTGAGAAGGAGCTCATATTTGTGAACCAGGTTGATTGGGAAGTCTGCTTAGAATTCATCCTACATGAAATTTTAGAACATAAAGCCTCTCAAAAGATATAGATAAAGCCCCTAAAATGTGACTATAGATATATGTATTTTGACTATCAGAGAATTTAAAAAGAAAATATAACAGTGTTTGAGCCATGGACTCACTACTTCCCTTGCCTCACCTCTTCACGCTTTTGTGTGTTACCTGCCTAAACCCATTTGGTTTCTGAATCCTGAGGAAGGGACAGTGATGGAGGTGAAGACAGAGCAGAAGAATAGATTGTAAACTACATTACACAAGGCTTTGAGGGCCAGCCTGAGGAAATTAGATTTTACTCTCTTGGGTATTATTCAATACCCGTTAATGATATGACTTGACTAGTGATAAGTGAAGTGACAAGCTCAGAGCATTATTGACTGGCAAAATCAAATGTGCTGATGAGAGATATCAACAGTGTATAAGTTCCTGGTCCAGGTGGATCCCAAAACTATTGAATAAGTCTTTGTTTCTTTTTTTTCTTTTCTTTTTTTTTTTTTTTTTTTTTTTTTTTTTTAGACAGGGTCTTTGTTTCCCTGGCTACAGTGCAGTGGTATAACTCACAGCAACCTCAAATTCCTAGACTCAAGTGATCCTCCTGCCTCAGCCTCCTGAGTAGCTGACTATAGGCACATACCACACTTGGCTAATTTTTTCTGCTTTTTGTAGAGATGGGATTTCACTCTTGCTTAGCTTTGTCTCCAAACCTTGGCCTCAAGCAATCCTCCTGCCTCAGCCTCCCAAAGTGCTTGGTTTATAGGTGTGACACTCAGCCATTTCTTTACCTATCTCTTGTTTTGTCCCTTTCTTAGTCTTCCCAGTGGTGACATGAGCCACATTTCCACAAAACCTCCATCCCTTTCCCATTCATTGAACTCAGACCAATGGCAATGAATTTCCCTAACATTCTTCCCTGTAAGATTATCTGCATTTATACCCCTCCTTACCTACTTCCTCTGTGTTTGAAGAACAATGTCCTCTTTCCCAAGGCCAGGCACCTAACCTGTGTTCTTCTCCCTTTGTCTGTCCCTCCCTCCTTCCACACGAGAATTGTGCTCATCTGTTTTCCTCTTGTAGATCTTTAGCCCATCTGCCTCCACTTTTGCATTTCAGTTTGAAGACATGTTGCATCCCATATTCATCCCCTCCTCTCTATTCTCATTCCCATTTTTTTTTTTTTGGTTTGGGTTTTCACAGGCTGAAATGCATAATTTCACTTCTTCCTGTAATGCTGCCTCATGGCTCCCTAGGAACATATGTATCTGTGTGCGTGCATGTGTATGTATGTATGTGTGTGTGTGTTTAAACCAAACTTAACCAGGTCGCTTCCTGCTCATAGAGACTCAAAGCAGTCTTCTTTTCCATCCTACCCTGCAACTATAGCAGATCACTCTTTCTTGCCTCAATATTCATCTAGTGAGCCTATAGTCATTTTTACCACCAAACTCAAATTCTTCCCTTCCACCTGACCCTCCCTGAACCTCTCTGAAGAGAATCAATTTTTCCATTCTGTGTTTTCTTTACATTTCATGCAATGAATAAATGACAGTTATTATTGTTAATATTATGACACTTATCACATGATATTAAAATTATTCAGTTACATGTTTATATCCCTTCTATCAGCCTAGAAATTTCTCTAGGATAGAAATAGTCTCATTTATCTTTCTATCTCTAGCTATGTTAACCCAGTGCCAGCATAAAATAGGCATTTAATAAGTGCTGATTGGATTAAATTGCATTTGTTCCTCCTTTGATAAGTTCTTAGCACTGAGTGTAAAGCCTTTCTTCATTTCTGTTGATAAGAATACTTTGATTAGTCCTCCGGTTTCCTGATTTGCCTCCCTTTAATGAAGCTCATCCTGTGCTTTCCTATCTGCTGCTTCTCATAATTACATTCCATTGATGTTCAAGTCTATTTTCCAGCCTCCTCCTCAGAGAAGCCCTGTTTCACTTTTTTAAAGAACTCCTATTTTGAGTCTTACTAAGCCCTGAAATGCCATCCTGGGGTATGTTTGAATGACAGACTCTCCAGATTTTGCAACATCCTGAGTCCCATATTCCCTTCGGGCAGGTCTTCCCGGGATGTTTTGGCAGATTGCGTCTGGAGCTCTGCTCGGTGCCAATAGTGATTGTCACATTGTTGTGGAAGCTCACTGGGTCTGCTGAAACTTAAGTCAGGTGCTATTTTGTAGGGTGGAAATGAATATCCTTTATCTGAAAAGCTGCTGTTCAGAACAGGAGGGCAGGGGCACAGAATCTTTCACAGCCAGTTTGCCTGTGTTTACACAAGTAACAAAGTGTGATATGAACATAGTGTGTTGTTTCAGACATCTAAATATCCATATTTGGGATATGACAATGATAATAGATTTTGATTTCGAGCCCGTCATAGACCTTGATCAATCCTATCTCAGTGATTAGAACTTAAGAGAAATGAGAACAGTGAATGCTAAAGTATAGTTACATTGAACCATATAAAATTGCTAATCCTAAAGAATTTCAACCAACAAAAGTGATAGTTATATTAGATTTAACATAATAGTAAAACAATGCCTTGTATTTAGAGGAAGTAGATAATAAGAGTATAGCACATATTGAGCATGTGCTGTGTACAAAGCACATTGTTTAGCTCCTCTACTCATTAGACCATTTATTCTTTGAAAGAACTCTAATATGTGCTATTCTTCTCGTCACATATGAGGAAACTGGGGTGTGGAGGTTGACTTTCCCAAGCTCACATAGCTAGGAAGATGCCAAGGATAACCTAATATTAGGGGAAAGATTCTTCTAGACCAGTTTTGGCAAATGTTTCTTGTAAAGGGCTAAATAGGGTAACCATTTGGCTTTACAGGTCATGTGGTCTTTGTTATAACTTTTGAACTCTGTGTTTGTGGTATGCAAACAAATAAGGTGTCTGTGTTCCAATAAAACTTTATTTACAAAAAATAGGTGGCCAGCCAGATTAGGTGTCCAGGTTACAGTTTGCCAACACCTGTTCTAACCTCTTCTTCTTATGTCTACTCTGTGATATTTATAAAGGAAATGTAAGATTCATAGTTTTTCAGAACGTCCTACTTGGTTCCTTTGTATATATTTAATGTAGAAAATTAGGGAGGGAGGAGCCAAGATGGCAATCTATAACCAGCTTTCCACAGAGGTTCCCATCCAGAAGGAGAGTTAAAGGACAGAAACTCAGCAAGAAAGTCGATGGTTTGGATCTGAGCCAAAAGAAAAGGTCGAAGAGCGCACATCAACCCTGCTGGGGCGACCTGAGACCTGGAGGACACAAACAAAAAGGTACAGAGCACATCACCAAGCAGACGGGAGTCCCCTCCCCCATGAGAGAGGTTCACAGTATACTCCATACCTCCATACAAACAAGCGAGCAGAGTTCAGATGTCCTGCCACTCTACCCCACGGGAGAGACCCTCTAAAAACCAGACCTCCTTCCCCTACTAGGGTGCCTCAGTGCTCTCCAGCCAGGCATAAAACTGTATACAATCTCTACCTGCACGTTGGAGTTCCTGGTGTTCCCCTCCACTCTCACCCTGAGGTCTGGAGGCCTGTCCCCCACAGAGTCCAGATTCTTGGAGATTTTCTCAAGGGGTGTGGACGGGCATGGACTGTTGCTGAACTGTGCTGGTTTTCCAGCTCAAGAGTAGTGAGAGGGGAGTGAGCCAAGAGGAAACCCGGCTAGAGGGAAGGTCTCCTGAGGCACGAAACAGCAGCCAGCTCCGGGAACAACAACATCCCCTGAACCCCTGGGGATGTTTTGAGGAGACTCTCCCAGTCTTCTGGGAGGCCAGGGGAAGCGGGCGGCTTCTCCAGTGATAGCCACCAGCAGAGTGGACTGGCAACTAAGGCACGTGAAGGATATGCCTGAGGTAGTACCAGCTGGGACAGAGCACAGGGATTAGAATACCCCCAGAGAGCTGCTTTGCTTATCTTCAGAATAACCTGGCCCTCAGGGGATGAAAGCTGAGATGAAGGGCTGGAACTCACAGACTGATTCAGACCAATTTGCAGCCCCAGTCTGATCAGGGA
>CAUYRH010120716.1:0-60394 GCA_963574655.1 Perodicticus potto | reverse complement strand
CAGAGCCTCAAGCTGTCACCCTGGATAGAGTGCCGTGGCATCACAGCTCACAGCAACCTCCAATTCCTGGGCTCAAGGGAGTCTCCTGCCTCTGCCTCCCAAGTAGCTGGGACTACAGGTGCCTGCCAGAACGCCTGGCCATTTTTTGGTTGCAGCCGTTATTGTTGTTTGGCGGGCCTGGGCTGGATTCGAACCTGTCAGTTCAAGTGTACGTGGCTGGTGCCGTAGCTGCTTGAGCCACAGGCGCTGAGCTGCCAAACTGTTTTCCAAAGTGGCTACATAATTTTACATGCCCACCAGACATGTATGTAAGTTCATATTGCTCTCTATGCTCACCAACATTTGGTTGTCAGTTTTAAAAAACTTTTTTTGTTTTGGCAGGGCATGGTGGCTCACACCTGTAATCCTAGCACTCTGGGAGGCCTACGTGGGTGGATTGCTTGAGCTCAGGAGTTTGAGACCAGCCTGAGCAAGAGTGAGACCCCATCTCAAAAACTAGTCAAGAGTTGTGGTGGGTGGTGTAGACCCAGCTACTTGGGAGGCTGAGGCAAGAGGATTGCTTGAGCCCAAGAGTTTGAGATTGTTGTGAGCTATGATGCCACGGCACTCTACTGAGGGTAAAAAAGTGAGACTCTGTCTGAAAAGAAAGGAAGAAAAGAAAGAAGGAAGGAAGGAAGGAAAAAAGGAAGGAAGCAAGGAGGGAAAGAAGGAAAGAAAGAAAAAGACAAACTAACTAGCTGGGCATGGTGGTGCATGAGTCTAGTTCCAGCTACTTGGGAGGCAAGAGGATCACTTGAACCTAGGAGTTTGAGGTTGTAGTGATCTATGACACCACTGTACTCCAGTCTGGGGCAATGGAGTGAGACTCTGTCTCAAAAAAAAATTTTTTTTTTTTAGTTATCTTACTAAGTGTGCAGTAGTATTTCATTGTGGTTTTGATTTGCATTTCCATAATGGCTAATGATATTGAGCAAGTTTTCATATGCTTATTTGCCATCTATCTTGTTTTGTGGGGCAGGTGGGATTAAGTGGGTTAGCTCTGCCTCCTTACCCAGAAGCAACAGAATTCCTATGGAGATCTCAATGCTTAAGAATAAAAGGGAAGCTACTTGGGAGGCTGAGGCAGAAGGAGCCCTGGTGGCTGCAGTGAGATAAGACATGCCACTGCACTCCAGACTGGGTGACAGAGTAAGACCTTGTCTCACAAATGAAAGAAAGAAAGAAGAAAAAAAGATCTTGCTTCTCCTTCTGAAACAACAACCAGGACACCTTTAGTCCTCAAAAGGTACGTGTCACCCATGTAAAAACATGAAACTATTTTTGTTCCCTCAAGTCTCTAACCAGTTCTCTGACTTCACTTGAATGCTGATTAAGTTTTATCAATATCTTGTTCTTTTTTTTGGCCGGGGCTGGGTTTGAACCTGCCACCTCCGGCATATGGGGCCGGCGCCCTACTCCTTTGAGCCACAGGTGCTGCCCTGAATATCTTATTCTTAAACTGTAACCTTCCTTCCCGTACCATCTCCATGTGGCAAACTCCTTCTCATCTTTCAAGATCCAGTTCACATGTCACCTGTTCTGTGAGTCTTTATAATTTATAATTTTATTTATTCCTAACAACATGCCTGCAAGGGAAGCTATATCAGCTGTGTTTTATAGACAAAGACAATCCCACACCACTTTGTTTATATCCAATTTTCATACTTATTTCTTTGTATTAAAATGGTCTGTGTATTTTTCTTTTTCCTCTCTCCTTGTAGACTAGGAGGGCAGGCACTGTGACTTTTTCATGTTTTTAATCCCAGGGCATATCATTGCTGTCTGCAAATAGTGGGTGCTCAACAAATATTTAATAAATGAATTTTAAAACACCACAATTCATTAGCCTTCCAGTATCATCTCAGTGTATACATTCCACAACTCATACCAGTCTCCCCTGCTCCCCAAGAATCTCATCAAAAGGAGACACAGTCCCCAGATGGCGTCACAGAGCCAAAAGAGCAACTGGAAGCTTGACTTTGGGAATAGAAACTCCTGACTCCTGGTGGAGGAGCTGTTATCCAAGGTGGTGTCATATAAGGAGAAGCAAAACATGTTGTCCGAGGAAGGATTTTAAGTGCCCGAACAGGGAGAACATTTTGTAAATACTCGAATGTTCCAGATGGACTGAGACATCCTGATAAATACACATTTGGTTTATCTTACTCAATTCAGTGAGGATTTCAGGATCATGTGCCTGGTGACAATCCAACCCAAATCACTCTCAACAACTGGGTCTGTGAGCTCAGCCTCTCTCCAGGGCCCTGAGATATGAGGGGTAGGAGGCTGGGCCCCCATACCCAGGAATTCAGGTAGACACAATAATGACTAAAGGATAAAAGAGACTGACTTGTAACAGGAAGGAAGATTGGAAAACAAAACCCGTGAACCTCAGGGTGGGTGAAGACTACAGAATAAGGTTCCAGAGAGGAGAGAGCAAGCAGGGTGGTGACAGAAAGTGCTTCAGGAAAATCAGGGCAGACAAGGACAACTCAAAGAAATTCCTCCTACCCCAAACAGGAAGGGGAAGCTGCCCACCTTCCCAGGTGCTGGGATAGAAAACAAAATCATCTCTTTATAAAATGTCAAGCCAAAGACTCCGTCAAACTGTCAGCTTCATGGTGCTCCTAGGGGTGAGGAGAGATGTTTAAAGGGTAAGGACACCTTGTCAAATAACCTCAGTGTAGAAGGTTATCTCCACAACTTCCCAAGAACTTTGCCCTCATTAATATTTAACCTTTCACCTTCAAAGATCTTTCTGAAATAAAAAGAGAAATTCTGAGGATGAGGTGGGGGGTAGGCAGGCTTCCTATGATGCCTTGTCTCCTTGGAACAATGGTTGCCCCCAGATCTGACCCCTCATTCTGCAGCTAGGGGATCACAGCATGTGACTGCAGGGAAAGAGGCTCCTGGTGCCACAGAACAGCTTCCCTCACAGCAGGCTGAAACTTGAGCCTCCTTCCTTCTAGAGAGGAAAGGTCAGTGAGTAAAGGCAGTTGGGTGCTTGCCAGGCCCCTGCCCTGCTCAGGAGACCTGAGGCTTCCTGTCTGCTACCTGGCACTCCTTTCCGTTGCTGAAGACTATGCTCTCTCTCAGCTAGATCCTGAACTCTGCATGCTTGATATACAGTGACCTCAGAGAAGCTACCAGTGGCTATTGCAGCTTGAAATGTGAGGAATTTCCACCCGTCTATCCCTCATCTGCACAGAGCCCACAGGTCTAGGCACTATAGTAGGTGGGGAGGTTATAAATAAAACACAAGTGCCTGCCCTCAGGAAGTTGACAGTGTACTGGGGGCGATGGGTGAACTAAGAGACGACCACAAAAACAAGGTGGTGACAGCATAGCTATTTACGGGAGCCACGTGCATCCCCTAACTCAGCACAGGGGAGTCGGAGATACTTCCTTTAGGAGGAAGAGATCCTAAAAACATGGAGAATGTTATGATTTGGGTCCAGCTGGACCAAATAAAAAGGTATAAGTCTCTGGCTATTGTCCATTTTAATCTAGCTGTGGAAGTGGTTTCTGCTTCTCTAGTGGGCCCTCTGGAACCCCAAACTTCTCTGTATTTCTTGGGCATTGTCTCTACTTTTTCTCTTTTGCTATGTGGGTAAAAAATAAGAGGAAAAGACTATTAAGAAGATGAGAGTTCTTGGCTCAGTGCCTGTGGCGCAAGCTGCTAAGGCACCAGACACGTACACCTGAGCTGGCGGGTTCGAGAGCAGCCCGGGCCCACCGAACAACAATGGTGGCTGCAACCAAAAAATGGCCAGGCGTTGTGGCAGGCGCCTGTAATCCCAGTTACTTGGGAGGCGGAGGCAGGAGAATCGCTTGAGTCCAGGAGTTGGATGTTGCTGTGAGCTGTGATGTCACAGCACTCTACCCAGCGTGACAGATTGAGGCTCTGTCTTAAAAAAAAAAAAAAAAAAAAAAAGATGAGAGTTCTGATGGGCGTGGTGGCTTATGTCTGTAATTCTAGCACTCTGGGAGGCCAAGGCAGGTGGATTGCTTGAGCTCAGGATTGCTTTGAGATCAGCCTGAGCAAGAGTGAGACCCTGTCTCTACTAAAATAGAAAAAGTAGCCAGTCATGGTGGTGCTCACCAGCAGTCCAAGCTACTAGAGAGGCTGAGGCAAACTCGCTTGACCCCAGGAGTCTGAGGTTGCTGTGAGCTATGAAGTCTTGGCACTCTAGCTCAGGCCATAGAGTGAGATTCTGTCTCAAAAAGGAGGAGGAGGAGGAGGGGAAGGAAAAAGAAGAAAGAAGAAGAGCTCAAGAAGATGCTGAAGTCAGGAGTTGGTTACTTAATCTGCCCAGTTTGAAGAACTCAACATCAACACGACAGGAGAGATACAAAGAATGAGGCAGGTAGGAGGAGGGAAACACAGAATCTAGCAATCTAGAGCCCTGGCCAGAGTCCACGCCCTCTCCGCTGCCAAGTGGGAGAGATGGGCTCCATGTCTCCTGCCCACAGGAAAGCTGCGGAACTGGCAGAGAGATGCAGAGTCCTTGCTGCCAACCTGGAACTTGCTTGCCACTGTAGAGGGGGTGGGTTCCCTAAAGAGAACATGTCCCCAGCCCTACCCTAGTCCTTACTCTCAGACTTCAATCTCTAGGAATCACAGGAGTCTTTCCTTCATTTCTTCCCCTTGGCAATGACTGCAGCTATCATGAGGCCTGTGGAAGGCACAACAATGGCTATCCCAGAGATGTCAAAACTCTAATCTCCAGGATTTGGGAACATGTTATTTGAAATGGTAAAAGGACTTTGCAAATGTGATTCATTTAGGGATCTTGAGATGGGGAGATTATTCTGTATTATCTTGAAGGGCCCAATGTAATCATAGGAATCCTTACAAGAGGGAGACAGGAGGGTAAGACTCACAAAAGGAGATGTAATGATAGAAACAAGAGATCAGAAAGAGAGAGTTAAAGATCAAAGGAGGGGCTGTGAGCCAAAGAAGGCAGGAGATCCTTAGAAACTAGAAAAGGTGAAAAGTCACACTCCCCAGAACCTCCACGAGGAAGGCAGTCTTGTCAACACCTGAGTTTAGAACTCTGACCTCCAGAATTTAAGATTAAATTTGTGTAGCTTTTAACCACTAAGTTTGTGGTAATTTTTAATGGTAGTAATAAGAAACCAATACAGGACTAGACATCAAGTAGAAAGACCAGAAAGCAAGGGCATACTCTTAAAGACAAAAGCTTTTTTTTTTTTTTTAGAGACAGAGTATCACTTTATCACCCTTGGTAGAGTGCTGTGGCGTCACAGCTCACAGCAAACTCCAGCTCCTGGGCTTAGGTGATTCTCTTGCCTCAGCCTCCCGTGTAGCTGGGACCACAGGCGCCCACCACAACGCCTGGCTATTTTTTTTGTTGTTATTGCAGTTTGGTCAGGGCCGGGTTTGAACCCACCACCCTCGGTATATGGGGCTGGTGTCCTACTCACTGAGCCACAGGCACTGCCCAAGACAAAAGCTTTTAAAGAACAACCAGGCAACACATACTGAGACCTCAGAGGAGAGTCTGTCCACAGGCTTTGCAGGACACCAGGTGCAGAGAAGTGGGGGAGGGGTGGGTGGGCTGTAGATGTGGCTACTGAAAGTGAGGTCACTGATGTGCTAACCTAGTTGGCGAATTCATGTCACATGACAGCATCCCAACTCTTCCAGCTTCTCAACTGGGATCCTGCCTCTAGAGTTAAGTTACTGCCTCTCTGCTTTTCCTCCCCTTGGTAATTCAATACAGTAGCAAACAGGCTTGTCCTTTAATAACTCCAGCAGTGCATTTCCTCTCTTCTTTTGGAGAAATCAGGGCAAAAGATACAACATCCCTCCTTTGTCTAATCTTAGGTTCTCCTCCAGTCTCCTCCATATTCCCTACAACTTCAGGCTCACATACATAAGAGGCCCAAGAGTTATAAACTTCTTGCAAGGCAAGAGGAGTGTCAGGATGTCCACAGACATAGTTCCTTTATTCTTTTTTTTTGAGACAGAGTCTCACTATGTCACCCCTGGTAGAGTGCTGTGGCATCACAGCTCACAGCAACCTCCAACTCTGGGGCTTAAGTGATTCTCTTGCCTCAGCCTCCCAAGTAGTTGGGACTACAGGTGCCCATCACAATGCCCGGCTATTTTTTTTTTGTTGTTGCTGTTGTTGCAGTTGTTTAACTGGCCCCAGGCCGGGTTCAAACCTGCCGCCCTCGGTGTATATGGCTGGTGCAGTAACCACTGTGCTACGGGTGCCACGCCCCTTTATTCTTTATCCCTGTAGTTCTTTTGGTCTCTTATCCAACTGACCAGCAACCATAATGAAAATTCACGAAAGAGGGCAGCGCCTGTGGCTCATTGAGTAGGGCACCGGCCCCATATATTGAAGATGGCGGGTTCAAACCTGGCCTCGGGCGAACTGCAAAACAGAAAAATAGCTGGGTATTGTGGTGGGTGCCTGTAGTCCCAGCTACTCGGGAGGCTGAGGCAAGAGAATCGCCTAAACCCAGGAGTTGGAGGTTGCTGTGAGCTGTGTGACACCATGGCACCCCACCAAGGGCGATAAAGTGAGACTCTGTCTCTACAAAAAAGAAAAAAAGAAAATTCACAAAAGAAGTCAACATGGAAAGCCAAAAGATGATCTCAAGTGTTCTGAGTTCACTCCTCAAGTTGGAGGGGACAGAGTGGCCATACTGTGTATTCTTTCATAGGAGACAGCATCAAACAAACATTGGCAGAGCTCACTCTGGTTTTTCTAGGCTGAGTCAGTACAACCTGATTCACTAGGTGGTGAGGCGCATGATGTTAAGGGATTATACATTTTGGAAGGGAAGAATAGGAGCAACACTTCTGGGGAAACTTTACCTCAAATTAACATGGTCAATATGTCACAAAATGACATTTTGGTCAACAACACGCCACATATATGATAGTGATCCCATAAGATTATAATATCGTATTTTTATTGTACTTTTTTATGTTTAGATATGTTTAAACACAAATATTTACCAGTGTGTTCAGTACAGTCACATGGGGTACAGTTTGTAGCCTAGGAGCAGTAGGATACACCATCTAGGTTTGTACAAGCACATTCTGTGTTGTTCACACAATGACGAAATTGCCTAAGGACATGCTGCTCAGAACGTACCCCCATTGTTTGTTCATGTGTAGCAGCATTACAGACTATAGGTGACCCCGGCAATTTAAAATTAATCTCTCTAGTGCATTTTGAAATGGATAAACAAATCAACGAATCTTCATTTGGAAAGTTTTCAGGATGAAGTGTAGAGTTGTGGGGCGAGTTTTAAGTCTCTGCCATCATCGTAGAGCCAGGGTGGTGGCCTCATTACCTTCCCCTCAGCTCTCCCTAGTAGAACCTGATGAGTGAAGGACTATGTGGGTTTCTGGCGTCCTTTTCTAGTGAAGCTTGTAGAGCTCAGAGTAGCTTGTGTGAAGAGTCAACTGGTAAGAATGGGGAAGAGGATGGTGGAAAGCCTGGGAAGGAGGCAGGGATGGCTCCCTCAGAGGGACCTGGCAGGTCTGAATTTAGAAATCACACAACTTTAGAACTTCAGGAACTCAAGGGCCATGGAACCCTTCCCAGCTTACTCTCCCTGAGTAGTTTAGTTAACTCCTTGGGCCTCCCTTCTCTATAAAATGTATAGTCCATTTTAACCCCGTGAAGATGTTCTGAAATGTCTAATGCTGCATAGAATATTAAGCGGCTATTGTTCACAGACTAACAAGAAGAGGATGGGATTTGCTCAGAGTCATGCTGACAATCAGAGGCAAAGGAGGGCGGCTGGGAAAGGGAATGGCTTGGCGGGTTTTACAGCAGCCATCAGGCCACATCGTGCACCTACATTGTGCACTGTTGCACTGTTTCTCCTTTGTCACTTCTTCCCTTACCTTGGACCCTTCTCCTTAGTTTCTAATCTGTTTCATCTTTATCTCAGGAGGATGCTCCTTCACAAATGACCTGTTCTTGGGTCCTTCAACCCAGGTTGTCTGAAGTGGGGAAGGCATCACGGCGCTAGGATGAAGTAGAGGGCTGTGGGGCTGGTGAGCATAGACTAAGGCCTTGGAGTCAAGTCCAGATGGTCAAGCATGTTCCTTTGTCTCAGTTTCCACAAGTGAAGAAAACTACACCAAGCATTTTAAGTCTAGACTCTCTGGGTGCTGGGAGGGAATGTCTAGTAGAAAGCCAAGGAGCTGTGCTGCCCCTCTGCTCCTCAGGCCCAGTGGAAATGAAACTGCCCTCTGCTTCCTGCAGCCAGTAGCACACAAACAGCCATGAAGAACACCCTGCCGGCCAGAGTGGCATTGAGATCCTGTGATGCTGTCTAGCATTTAGTAGGTGCTAAAGCTTGCTGAGTGGAGGATGGATGGATGGATAGTCTACACGGAAAATAGCAAGGAGGGAGCCTGTAGAGGCACTGTGCTGCTCTAGGGGATGAATATCAGGATTTTTACATCACGGGACAGCCCGGTGAAGCAGGGCAGGCAAGTGCCTGTGATGCCAGAGTTGGAGGGAAGGTGCACAGTGTGGCTGCTTCCCCTTCCTCTAAGAAGCACACAAAGTATAGGTCATCCCCAAAGGCTGCTGCTGACTGACTGCAAGTGCGCTCTTACTTCTGGATACGGGACTCTGGGTTCTTGCTGAGCTGGGCCAGCAGAGGGTCATTCTGTGCCTTCCTCAGAAGGCCAAAGGACACTCCCACATGGATCCCTGAACCAACTGCATTCTTTCTGCCAGGCCAACTGCCTCTCCATGAACCACACTCTTCTGGTCTGACAGGGTACAAGTTGGGATGGAACCATTTGGACAGAGCCTGGATTATTTGTTATAAGAAAAATTCCTGAGAAGAATGAACCAATTGTGGCTCTCCTTGTAGCCAACTCGTGGCCCTAGAAGTAAACATTTGAGGCCTATGCACTACTGCCCAGAGGCAATCAGGGACAGGAATGACCTTAGACATCCAGAACCTCATTTTATATCTGAGTGAAATAAAACCTGGGCTAATTAGTGGCAAAGATAGGACTGGGATGGTCTTGATTCTCAGTGGCCAGTTCTGCCACTGCCCCCACTTCCCTTTCATTTTATTTATATATATATATATATATATGCTGTTATATATATATATACTATTATATATATTTATATATATACTGTTATATATATTTATATATGTATACTGTTCTGCCTTCCTTTGGCTGGCTGGCTCCCACATTATCTCTCCCCCCTGCTTCTGTTAGTCGTACCCATGGTCACTGCTGCCAGTACCACTTGGGACTCTGAGTCAGTCACCCGAAGATACTGGCCTAGCTCCCAACCTAGATTGTTTTATGGGCTGTAGGAAATAAGATACCAAGATGACGGCTTGGTGCTTGTAGCTCAGCGGCTAGGTCACCAGCCACATACACCACAGGTGGCGGGTTTGGATCCAGCCTGGGCCTGCCAAACAACAATGACAACTACAACCAAAAAATAGGCGGGCATTGTGGCAGGTGCCTGTAGTCCCAGCTACTTGGGGGGCTGAGGCAAGAGAATCGCTTAAGCCCAAGAGATGGAGGTTGCTGTGAGCTATGAGCTGTGAGCTACGGGTAGAGTTGCCACAGCACTCTACCCTGGGCAACAGCTTGAGACTCTGTCTCATAAGAAAAAAAAAAGCCAAGATGACAAAAGGGGAAGACTAAGATGGCCACTCCTCAGAAACCAAGAAAGTTGCATCCATTGCTCCCAGGGCTTTAGAAAAATTATTTCCTGTAGGGAGTCGCCTTCCTCTGCCTTGTGTCCTCTCTCACCAGCTCTCTTAATAATGTCACCATCTCACACTCCTTCCAAACTCCAGAATCTCCATTTGGATTTCTTGGTCTTGCTGTCTCACACCCTTCTCAGGAGTGGGCTGGAGACAGCTTGGAAAGACTTGTTTTCCTTTAACATTCCCAGGCCTTTCATCCTGGTCTTTTTTACATAAGTGAAAACAGGCAGCAGAAAGGGGGAAAAATGTTCACATTTGCCAGAGTTCATAAAGACAGATGGTGAAGAAGAGAGGGAAGACTGAGCACAAGAAACAACAAGAGAGGAGGTAGGGAGGGGAGGGACAATGGAAATGAGAAAGGGAGAGAAAGCGCCGGAGAAAAGCAGAACAGAGAGAAGGCAGGACAGACAGAGAAAAATGGAATGTACTAAGTAGACAGCTGCTGAAAAAGGAAGCAGTGACGCCACCTTGTAGTAATCAGAACGCCCTGTTCCTCTCCAGACCTTCAAAACAGGCACCCTTCCAGGATGGAGCTCCCCAACCTTCTGAAACAGCCATAAATTTCACCTGGGTCATGGGCCGGCCAGAGAGGTTGCTTTCTTAGTCTCACCTTTTTCAGGGATGTGCACTTCTTTGCCGCCAGGCCCTGGCCAGCTCCCTTGGACTCCCTCCCCTCTGAGCAGGAGAAAAAGGGTCACAAGCAGCAAGAGCCTGTGGGCAGCCCTCTGGTGCCCCTGCGGGAGATGTGGGTGTGCCTGGGAGGGAGGCGAGGAGTAGCAACGCTCAGCTCTGTGATAGGCTAGACAGGGATTCTTGGCCAAGGCTCCTGGAAGCGACTGGGCACGTGTTTCTAATTGTGGCAAAGCAGCTTCGTGTTGGCCTGTCCCACTTCTGCCCTTTCCAGATCGAGGAGGTAACTAGTGACCGCTGCCAACAGGCACTGATAGGCAAGGAAAACACGGAGGCCTATTTGAGTTCTAACGCACACAACCCAAGGCTCTGATAAGGGCCACGCAATTCTGCCCACGCAAATCAGATTGAGCCATCCTTCCTTCTGAAAGACCTCTGAGAGGCCTGGCTTGGGGTGGGGAGAGTGAGAAGACATGGAGTCATCTTCTTAGAACTCCCCCAGTGCCAAGACATTTTTCATATGGGGTGAGGAGATTCATTGTAAAGTCCTCAGGCACCCTGCCTACCTACAAAGGAATTATTGTATTGCTAGATGTAAATAACTTGACTGGTGAAGTTATACATGTAACAGCAACCAAAAAAATCAAAGCAGCCCTTCTTTGTAAACTATGCTTTGATCCTAGCTCCTATAAAGTACACAATGGAAAGTTAGGTTTTGAAATAGATTTTGCCAATAACACTACAGGAACATTTCCCCTTCTCTAGCCTTTTTCGTCTGGAAGCACTGACAAAAGCTTTAGACATCTCCTCCAAAGGAGAGAAGGTGTTCTGAGCCTTCCAGAAGGGCTTCTCGCCTCCAAAGACAACCCGGTGGAGGAGGAGAGGTGAAAAGAAGCCATGAGTTCTGAGGTCCTGAATCGCAGGGCCTTTACTGGACACTCCAGCTAAGCTCCCCCGCACCCTGCTTCACCCCCTCTCTCTTCTCTTCCTTCTTATGCCAGTTGCTGGACCTGGGGTTTCTGCTGAATCACCACCCAGTACTTATTTCAGCCAAGAAGCCCAAATGCCCAGCTCAGCATTTTCTAGGAGCCAAGTAGTCCTCTCTTCAGCATTAGCTAAACATGGCTTCTGAGCTAGTTGTGGTAAAGGAGAAGAGACAAACTGACGACATCAAGAAAGCCAGGGGTGGCGTGCTGTGCTACCTGGGGCAGCCTGGGCCTGAAAACTTCCTGTTATCTCCGTGCCAGTTCTCAGGGCCGATGTACAGGCACAGAGCAGGGTGGATGAAGGTGGGTTCTGCAGGGTCTGCACTGAGCCCAGGAGGCCTTGCCTGACCCTGCGGCAAATTCGGTCTTGGAAGAGAGGGTGTGGGTCCTATGAGGTCTGATAGGTTCTGGCACCAGAAGGCTAGCATTCCCCAAGGTCTATAAACCTGGACCTAAGTTGCAAAATTCCCTAAGATGGTTCAAGTTGTAATTCAATTCAAAAGTAGCTTGTACTCAAACTTGCTAAACCCTCAAAACAAATCTTGCCCTTCCTTCATACCCCCAAAGCTCTAAGTACCACTGGGCCTCAGTTCCATAAGTCTTCTGATTTTGTGGTCTTGAGTATGTGATATGAATTTGGTATGTCGTATTTTTTTTTTTTTTGCAGTTTTTGGCCGGGGCTGGGTTTGAACCTGCCACCTCCAGCATATGGGACCAACACCCTACTTTGAGCCACAGGTGCCGCCTGGTACGTCATATTAACCCTAAAGTTTCACCAGACACAATTAGTGAATGACTTCACAAACCACAGGTGCCAGCTCCTCTGAGAAAAATAGCGATTCTTGAAAGTCAGCAACAAAAAGCCAAAGGAGAATTTAACTTTCCAGGCTGATTTGAGAAACTGAACAAATTGTTATCATACCTGCTGAACTTTAGGAAAACTCCCTGTTTCAGAGAACCTCCAACCATCCATTATTCATTCTCCTAAGATGGGCACACATTCCCAGAAACAAGCTCCTCATCCCTCAATTTCCAGGGCCTGGTCTATGCAGACACATGGTTTAGAAGGCAGAACTTCAGACTGAGAGTGAAAGCTAGAGAGCAGAGGAGATGCTACGGGAAATCAGGGGAGAGGAGGTGATCTAGACCAGGAATCAAAACATATTAAACCTAAAAAGAAGACTGACTTCTCAGGTAGCTGGTTGGGGGGAGTGAGGGAAAGCCTGATCTGGGAAGAGGGTTTAAACCAATGGACAGCAGGGTATAGCACAAATGGATCTGTAGGGATGAAAACTTCTGTAAAATTCTTGAATTCCCTGTGATATGTGTAATTGCGTACTATGATATATAAGCTATAAAGCACTATACCAATAATTGTTCTTACTAGAGCTCAAGACTGAGTCACTGTTACAGAAATGTAAAATGAGGGTAACGGAGTTACCTTCATTTCCATGGTTGTAAGGAACATAAGGAACATTCCAGAAGCCTTATGGGCAGGGAGGTGGAATAACAGTAAAGAATTGGTGTCTGCTCTGCCATTATAGACTCAAAGTACAGAAATCACAGGGAATACCTTCCTTAAGTCCCAGCAACAGATCTTATATAGACAGTGAATGGGAAGGTGATAAAGACAGAGGGGCCAACTCAACCTGTCTGAACCACACCAATGAGAAAACATTAGAATATGTCCCAGTGTTGTACTTGATTTATTTCACCTATATCCCCCAAAAGACTGTCATTTTGATCATGATGTCCTACCAATTCTATCTACCAAGTAGCAAACATGTCTAATTATCTCCACTCCCACTGATCCATCCCTGATTCATATCACTGTCATCTCTAATCTGAATTCCTGTAACTGTCTTGTAATCAGTCTTCTTGCCTATGATATTACTCCCCTTACTAATCCATCATTTACCCTTGCAGCATGAGTCTCCCAAAGTACAAATATGATAATCTTAGTCCTCTGCTTGAAATCTTTTAATGCCTTCCCATTTTTCTTAGGGTAAAGCCCAATCTCTTTACCATGGTCCATAAGGCCTTTTGCACACTTTTTTTTTTTTTTTTTTTTTAAAGAAACAAAGTTTTTCTCTATTGCCCAGGCTGAAGTACAGAGGCACAATCATAGCTCACTGCAGCCTCCAACTCCTAGGCTCAAGTGATCCTCCTATCTCAGCCTCCTGAGTGTCTGGGACCACAGGCACATGCCACCACACTGGCTAATGAAAAAAAATTTTTTTTCTTGTGGAGACAGGGTCTTCCTAAGTTGCCTGGAGTGGCCTTAAGCTACTCTCCCAGCTTATCCTTCCAAAGTGCTTGGATTACAGGTGTTAGCCTGCACCCAGCCTTAAATGTCACTTTCTCTGAGATTTTCTGTCCCCATTTCTCTTGCAGCTGGCTTCCTGATATTGTCCTCTTGGGAATTGACCACTTTGAAGTGAAATGTCCTCTATACTTGTCAGAATTATTCACTGGACTGTGAGTTCCTTGGTACAAGAAAGACATATCCCCATGTTTAGCACAGTGTCTCGAGCAGAACAGACACTCAAATATTTGATAGTGATTGAATAATTTTGCATTACCTTCAGTATCAGTAGAGCTGCAGTCCCCAATCCCTGGGCTGCTGGCAGATACCAGTCTATGGCCTGTTAGGAAGTGGAAGGTGAGCAGTGGGCATGGAAACGAAGCTTCGTCTGTATTTACAGTTGCTCTCCATCTTGCTGGCATCACTGCCTGAGCTCTGCCTTTTGTCAGGTCAGCGATGGCATTAGATTCTCATAGGAGCGCGAAGCTTACTGTAAATTGTACATGTGAGGGATCCAGGTTGCTCCTTATGAGAATCTAAGGCCTGATGATCTGTGGTGGTGATGCTAGCGCTGGGGAGCAGCTGCAGTGCAGATTGTCATTAGTAGAGAGGTTTGAAGGCACTGAGACTAATAAACTATTTCCTACCACCAACGGCCTCTGGAAAAATTGTCTTCCATGAAACTAGATTCCTCTTGCCAAGCAGTTGGGGACCACTGCAATAGGACACACAGGTGGACTCAATATAACACTGGGTGAGAGAGAAGGGTGGCCTTTTTGTTGCAACAAGTGGTCCATTCATTGTCTGTGTAAACTTATATCTTGCTCTTGCTCTGTAAACCTATCGTTCTCTTCCTCAATAAAGTTTGTTTCATACTGAAAAAAAAACAACAAAAAAAACGAGAGAGAGAGAGAGCGCGCAAGCAGGCTTAATTTGTTGTTGCTGCTGCTGTTTCCAATGAGAATAAAGGGTTTTTGGGTTCACTGCAGGCTGCCTTGTGCCAAGAACAGTATCTAGCATGTCATGGGCACTTGATAAATGTCTGTTGAATGAACAAAGTGTTGTAATTCTCATTTACACACTGCTCCCCAAGAATCCCAATACTTTTCTAAGTAATACTGCTCTAAACCAGGTTTCTGAGCAGGATCCTGGGACAACCACTCTCAGGAAGATTTTTAACCAGAGATCTCCTCAGCATCCCTCAGGCCTCTGGCAAGGACATCATAGAAGGAAGAAGTAGAACACTAATTGCTCATCATGGATGCTGGAGACATTTAAGTTGAAACATATTTCATTTTGATTTGCAGACAAACCGGATTCCTCCGCCTTAGTAGTTAATCAATCAACACATCCAGCTGATTCTACTAAATCTTTCTTGTTATTGTCACCTCTCCATACTTGTGGCTTCACTTTTAGTTCAGGCCACCATCTCTCAGTCTGGACAAATGCTCAGTCTGTCTCCCTGCTCCAAGTTTCATGGCATTTTCTTCATCCAAATGTGAACCTAGTCATGTTACTCCCTTGATCAAAACCCTTCAGTGAGGAGTCCCCGTTCCTTGGATAAAATCTGCTCTGTTCTGCATGACATATGGCTCTTGCCCGCCTGTTTAGACTCATTTCCTGTTACTCTCTTAGGATCCACTCACACAAAATTACTTACTTTTCTCAACCAGGCCATTTCTCTCTGGACCCCAAGGGCTGCTTGAGCCCATCACTCCATGCAGTTGTCCTTGTACTTTACACCTACCTGGTCCTACTCACTTTTTAAGATGTAGCAATATCTGGGACCCTTCCCTAGCACTCCCTCCCAACTTCAAAGCACATTTCTCTGTGTTGCACACATTTTTTTTCATCATATTAAATTGTAAGTATTTGTTTGTATGCTAATCTCTTCACTAAACTTTTAATCTTTTCCAAAAGGCTATAAATTATGCTTTATCTCTACTCAGTGTAGAGGTTCATTATGGTGATTTTCTTGTGTTTAAAAAAGTTTTTAAAATTAACTGTGTATCATGGCAGGGGCCTATAGTTCCAGCTATTAAGAGAGCAGAGGCAGGAGAATTGCTTGAGCCCAGGAGTCTGAGGTTGCTGTGAGCTAGGCTGACAACATGGCACTCTAGCCTGGGGCAACAGAGTAAGACTCTGTCTTGGAAAATAATTTTTGTAAAAGAGATAATCACATAGGATGAATATAGTCATTAGCTGATATCTTTTCTAGTTTCTTCTCCCCCTTCATAGAAATCCCCTACAGACTAATTTTAGTTTTAATGCATCACAAAAATGAAAAATGTGATGTTAGTCAAATTGACTATTAAGGTAAAATCAAGAGATTTTCAGTACATTTAGATTTTAAGTGCTGGCTGGTTAGAAGACATACAAAAAAAGAAAAAGGTCTTGGATGTATGGGAATCAAATCTAGGCTAGTCTATATTTGTCTGAATTCATATATACATGGCTGATCAGGCACCCAAAAAACTCTTTGGGGTCTCGGGAAGGGCAAGAAGGCAGTGCCACCCAGGTATCTGAGGCAGTATGTTTAGTGTTTGGGGATGAGACGTTTGGGACTGGAGAATATGAAGACTTAGGGAAAAATGAACGGGGATTAAGGGATTCAGATGCTAGGAAAGACTGTTGAACTCTCTGATGTCAAGAGATTGATTAATTTTGCAAGAGACAACATGCACAAGTTTCTCTGTCATAGCATCCTGCCCCAGACAGCTGGAGGCACTCTGTAAAGGAACTGCAGGAGTGGGAGTGATACATGAAGTCCTTTCCCTGCCACATAGGTCAAAGAAGAGGGAGAAATCCGAAGCCCCGGAAAAGCAGCCTCTTAGGACTCTCAGTATAAAGATAGAAAACAAGATAAGCAGCACTTTTTTCCTTTGTGAAATGTGTTCTCAGGACTCCTTTCCTCTTAGGGAAAGGAAGGGGAAGGAGCTTCTTTAGGTCAAGACATTTCAGAAGAGGGAGACTTGAATGAAAAGAAATGAATTCTACTTCAGATACTGGATGTGACCCCACCCCCAAAAGACAGGAAGGAGGCCAGGAGTTGTCTGAATGAAGGATGATCTACCCTTCAAGAGAAGCAAGGACAAACAGATCTCAAAGGAAAGTCCACAGTTAGCAAGTAAGATGCACACGCTGGAGTCTAGGAAAAGGTGTTTGATACTCAGTGTCCCCACTGCGGCCACTTCGTTTGTAATTGGAAACCCAGGTAACAGCCAGAAGATGCAGCTACGTGGTAAAGGGCAAGCTGCAAAAATAGCCTGTCAACATATAGTCTGTACAGTACGTACCCAGATATGTAGACTATAGATGTGTTTTATTTAGAACTGTAAGGATACCTATCCACTGTTACCGAGTATAGTGCAGAGGAGGGGCAGGGTGGCTCTCTTTGTATCTTATTGAGCCTTGTACATGAAGAATATAATCATTTACTTATGAAATAATTAAAAAGAGAGAGAGAGAGAGATAAACACCCAAACAAATCACAAAGAAGGCACCAAAACCAAGTTCTAACACCTCCCGGGCCCCTCCTAATTTCCTTCCATCCCACTAATATGCTTGCTCTGGAGAAGGGAGAAAAGTTTTTCATTTAATTAAAATGTAAAATACTTTCTTTTCTTTTTAAAAACTGCCTGGAGGCTAGAGATATTCTGCTGACTCAGCAGTGAATAATCAGCTTTGACCTAAATAATAGAATAACTCAAAGTGGCAGCTGCAGTTGCATAAGCAGATCCAAATCTGCAGTTCCTTCTCTCTCTTTCTCCTCCCCCCCAGGCTCCAGGCTCTGGGCAGGCGAGCCAGTTATGGCAGGTTCTTTCCGCCTCTCCACCCCCACCATCTGGCTCGCCTCAACTTCATTTCTCATCAGATCTCTTCCAAAACAGCCCCACCACAAGCCAGGCTTAATCTCACCTCTTCCCTCCTGCAGCAAACCCTGGCTAGGGGCTTTGCCACACTGGCTGTCCCTGCTGGGCCCTGCGCCCCATCCTCCAGCGCCCTCTTCACTATACAAATACAATACACTCTCTCCACAGAGGGTGGCCTTTGCTCACAACCTCTCCAGCACATGGATCAAGACCATTAGCAGCATGACAAAAGGAGATAGCAGAAAGCAGAGTTTCCTATATAAATACATTCATGTCACACTCAAGCTCTCTCAAGTGCTTCTCTCAGGAGTATGGCTAAGCTGGGACACTCTTGGCTTTGCCGCCACGGGATGCTTGGTCTATTTTATGCAGCCAGCTTGCTTGCACTTGCTAAGAGAATGGGGTGAGCTGGCTAGTGGTGGGGGATTGGTGGGGTGCTGGAATAAAAGATATCAGCATTTAATGAAAGACAGCATCCTCTAAGCTTTCCTGACAGTCTTCCTGTTTTACTGGCTACCTACCCTAAGAGATGATTCGAGGGGTCTGTAGAAGTGGTATTCAACAAATCAGAAACCAAAACCTTCATACACAGGTGCAAAGCAGCTGGGAGTGTCTGGCTGAAGGACAAGGAGAGAGGAAGTGTGTGTGGCTATGTACATGTACGTGTGCACCCTGCCAGGGAGAGGACTGGGGGCTCCACAGGGTCTTCACAGCTATGAAGAAAGGGACTCTGCAGGGGGGTGGTGCAGAGCTGGTTTCCATTTCCCCTACAGGAAATAAGGAGGAATAAGCTTGGGAATAAGAAGGATTTAAAAAGATTTTTCTGCTTATGAAGTTAAAAAAATAATTGAACACATATTTCAAGGACATTGAAAAATTCCTGCCTTTGGGGAACAAGATGGACTACTGTTAAATTGGAGATAATTTCCGTGCAGTTCTACTTAGGAGGCAGATAAGCTTTACTGGATCTTTGACAGCAGGAATGGGGAAGAGGGAGTTGGGTCTTGTCATTTGTGTCATCAGCAGGAGTTTCTAAATTTTCCTTTGACTTGGTGCTAACAGTGTCTAGGTGAGGGGCAGGCTGTAGAGGTGACCGTGTGCAACCTGTCTTTCTGGAGCTAGGTTTACAAGCAGGAACCATTCTTATCTCCTGGGAGGGTTTGGAACTTTCTGGGTTGAGGGGAGGCCCACAGGGCCACCCTACTCTGGAAGGTCTTTGTGCAGGAGGTCAAACTCTTGGCAGGTTTGGAGAATACAAAGGAAGCCATGGGGAAACTTCACCCTGACTCCTCTCCTAGGGGAGAGACTGAACAGCCTCAGGGTTCTTGATTTCTAGTAAGAGGGTAAGGGTGGCCTCTTGTCTGAGACACTTTTGCAGCATCAGCAGGAAAAAAGGAAGCTGTGTACATAAGACGCTGAAATAGCAGTGGCCAGCGCTCATGTGGTCCCCCTCTGCACCCCTCCATTAGCCTGTCTGAAGGCAGAAACAGCAACTCTTCCTGCGTTCCCACGCCCTCCTTTCTCCCCATCCCCCCCCCCCACTCTGAATCCAGCCAGGATGCTAGGATGAAGTGGCTCCAGGAGCTTGACATGCCAGCTCATACTCAGCGGCTGGCATGACTTGGTACAAGGTGTCCAACACTATGCTGATGGCAATCCCTACAGCCAGGACTTCCTGAGGCAACTAAAATTATAAAACCATCTCACAGTGGGGTGAGGCAGGCAATTAGAAAGTGGTGCAATGGAGATGCAGGCAGAGCCTGGTTTAGGAGCCCACATTCCTCTGCCTCAGGCCTCTAAGCAGCCCTGACACTAGGAATATGCTCCAAACAAGTACCTTGGCCCCACACTGCAATGGGCCTGGGTAGTGGGCTGACCACCACTGCTAAAGAAGGCACACTCACCATGGAGACCATCTCTTAGGTTCCAGCTGTCTGCCCCATGAGAGGCTACTGGGGTGGGTGAGTGACAGGAGGAAAGTGTCAGGACCTAGGAAAGGGTATGGCCAGGATGATCACTGTCATCAGCTATGTGTGTGTCTGTTGGAAGGTGTGGGAGAGCAGGGACTGAGTTAATTCTATAGGTCAAGCCTCTAAAACATATTCAAGTATTTACTTTAGAAATTAGTTTTTGATTAATGATGTAAAGTACCCCAACGCACTGATGTCAGAGATTAAGCCCTGAGACTTCCTAGAAATACGGTGCTGCAGAACTTCTTTATAAAGCCCCCCTAACCTATTCCAGTTCACAGAGATCTTTTTCCCCTTCCTTGAATTTTTTTCTTTTCTTTGCAGTTTTTTTTGGCCGGGGCTGGGTTTGAACCCACCACCTCAGGCATATGGGGCCGGCGTGCTACTCCTTTGAGCCACAGGTGCCACCCTCGCACTCTGAATTTTTATTGCAATTGAATCCTAACCTATAAGATCTGTCTATATGGCTTTTTCTCCAGTTACAACACTCAAGGTTGAGGACTGAGGACAAACTTTCCTCCAAAAGAGTTTTAAAAGTTGGCAAGTGGAGGTAGAAGTAAAATACGGACCTTCTGCCTTGAAGCCAGAATAATCCTCCTATCAGCAGTAGGGAGAAGCCAGCACAAGGTGGTGTGCTGGAAGGAGAAGGAATCAGGAGCCTGGCACCATACTCAGGGCCTGTTTCCTTGGGTAAGTCACTTGCCTGGCTCTGTGCTTCCTTATCTGTTCTAGGAAAATGTTAACACTGGCCCAGTTTACCTCACAGATTTGTCATAAGGCTTCAGTCAGATAATGTAGGTGAAAGTGCTTCGTGCAATGTAAAGAACCCTGTCAGTGAAAATTACTGTGCCTCCCAGGAACTACTTAAGTTTCTTCTGTTTTTAAAACCAGATAAGCATATGCAGAATCCATTCATCCAAAACTCACTCGTAGGAAAGTAGGAAATTGAAAGAAAAGGAGATGGGGGAGAAGGAGAAAAAGAAGAATCAGAGATTTGTGGACCACAAGGGAGGCTAAAAGCGGCTGTCCTGAGAACAATGCTCAGATGACACTTACATAAGCAGATGGCAGCCAGGAGTCGAAGGCCAGACTCTGGGGGGAAGCAGGTGGGGAAGAGCGGCTGCAACACGTAGTTGGAGAAGGTGAGGGCGATGACAGCTTGGTTGGTGGGGTAGATCACCAGCACAGCAATCCACAGCCGCAGGAACCTGAAGGGGGAACAGGACACCCCCGCCAGCAGGCATGGCAGGGTTCCCGAGTCATCAGGAGAAAGCCCCGGCAAGTTGGGCAAGTAGGTGGGCAGCGTTAGAGAGGCAAGTGGGTTAAAGGAATGCATTCCGTTTTTTGTTTTCAGGGATGCTGAAGAGCCCAACCCCCACCCTCAGCCCTCTGCAATGACAATAAAATGGTTTTATGATGAAAGAGCTAAGTTTCAACTAGCACTAACACAGTCTTGGCATTCTTTCACTCCCTTCATTAACTCTTCTCTCCCACACTGGCCCCCAGCATCCAATGGTGGAAATATAACATTTGCAACCCAGAATTGGGATAGCCAGGACATGCTAAAGGTGTAGCTACTTAAGCAACTGCCAGGGGAGGCACCGAGTGGGGTTTTGCAGGAGTGGTACTTTCCAAACCCTTTGGCTCTTTGGTGAGGGTTGAGGTCTTTGGTGTCAGAGTTTCAGAAGCTGAGAAATTCAAGATCAGATCCTCATTATACGGGGGTGGGGGTGGGGTGGGAGCTGTGGGGGTCGGGGGGCGGTCATTATCCTTTGTAATGGGGGAAGAGGGTATACTGTATCTTAGGTGGTCACTCTCATTTGTCAAGATAGAAGGGATTTGTTTTTGTGATGTGATTTCTCTGGGAATCAAAGGTCAGTGTTGTTACATAGTTCTATTTGCTCTCACTCACAGAATCTTTCCTATAATATGATTTGTATGGATTAAAACTACAAAGCTGGTTCCTCTGTCATTCTAAGAAGCATCGAGGGGACACAAGGCTAATCTAGAGACATGACAGAAAAGCAAGGAGAAATCTCGTTCTCTAGTCCTTCTTGGCACACTGGAGAGGAAAACTCCCTAGCCTTGGCTTCCTCCAACCTGACCTCTTTCTGTACTGTCTTTCTCCTTTTCCCCAAGATCACTCAGGCTTGCACAGATCCTCTTACCCAGCCAGTCCTCCGAAGATGTCCTTGACATAGGAGTAGTCACCTCCAGATTTGGGGATAGTGACCCCGAGCTCAGCATAGCAGAGGGCTCCCACAGCTGTGATGAGACCTGTCACTATCCAGACGATGAGAGCAAGTCCCACAGAACCAGCATTCTCCAGCACGCCCTTTGGTGAGACAAAGATTCCGGAGCCAATGATGTTTCCTGCATGAAGCACCAAGGGTAAGGAGGGGAGACAGCAGAGTCAGGACGGGTGGCAAGAGTGGCCTTTGCAGGGTGGTCTGATTCTTAAACACCTTTGACTCATGTAAAAGACCTTCAGGCTGGCGTGCCTGAAAATAATTCTCCCTAAAGTCAGGGTAAAGAGGAGCAGAGAACTGATACATACTAACCAGGAACCTGGGCAGGAATTTCACATGTCTCATTTATCCTATGCTAAGCCAATAGAGTCAGATATCATTTCTCACATTTTATAGAGGGGGAAATTGAGTCTCAGAGATACCAAGTGAGTTGCTTAAGTCCACAGAGCAGTGATTGATGACACAGGTTTGAATCTCAGGACCCTCTAACTCAGCTACATGTGGTGTACCCAGGTGACAAGATTGGCTGAAGATGTCAGGGCTGGGAAAGTGGGCTTCTCAGTGCCAGCTAGAAGGCTTTAAAAACGAACCAAGGCCAATATCTTTTGGACAGACTGTGGTCACACCCCGTAACTAGGGGTTTTCAAGACCTATGAATGTGAACAGCATTCTTGGAGGCTGGCTTCTACCCCAGACATGACAGCCCCACCCGTGGTGAAGAACATGAAATAACCCTATAAAAACAGACCTAGTTGTTTGAAAGTGGTTTGTAGGAGCATAGTGCGTGCAAAGCCTCAGCATTATCTTCCTTCAAAGGTCATTCCCCACCAGTGCTTCAGGTGACCCTCTAAACAACCTATGGAATTCAGGGAGAGGAGGAAGGGCAAGTATTTCTGTATTTTACAAACCAAGAGACTAAGACACAGAGGAGTTAAGTGGCTTTCTCCAAATTCCACAGCTACTGATGGGTAAAATTGGATCCAGAAGTCAGTCTTCTGATGCTTAACCCAGTGCTCTTTCCACTAATCTACTTCTGCTTTTGTGTGCAAGGGCTGCCTGTCTCCTGAGTACTGAATGGCTGGGTATTGGGCTTGGTGTGTTGGGTAGGGGGGAGTAGCAGTGGAGAAGCCATTCCTGACATACTTCCTCCCAACTTTTCCTTTGTCTACCTCTTGTGCTTAAAGGCCGCAACCAGGGTTCACTGGATGCGTGCTTTGAAAGCCCTCTCTTCATGCCCTGCCCCGTTGCACCCCTCAATGCCTAAAGGAAGAAGCAGAAACTAAATGGATCCAGATGGAAAGGCAGAACTGGAGTAGCATGGGTCCAGTTGGATTTGACAGTGTTCTGAGAACATCTCAGATTCCCACCATCTCTCTTTAGTGATCTGGAACCAGTGAGATGGAGATTGTAAAGTTCTATGCTCAACTCCCAAAAACTGACTTTCAGATCTCAACCATAAATTGACTTCAATCCAATTCTGAAATTTCATTTCTAAACCAAAACTCAGTTGTTTTTCTTTTTCTTTCTTTCTTTCTTTTTTTTTTTTTTGTACAGACAGTCTCACTTTTTCACTCTCGGTAGAGTGCTGTGGCGTCACAGCTCACAGCAACCTCCAACTCCTGGGCTTAGGTAATTCTCTTGCCTCAGCCTCCCAAGTAGCTGGGACTACAGGCGCCCACCACAACGCCCGGCTATTTTTCTGTTTTGCAGTTCGGCCCGAGGCTGGGTTTGAACCTGCCACCTTCGGTATATGGGGCTGGCACCCTACTCAATGAGCCACAGGTGCTGCCCTCTTTTTTTTTTTTTTTTTTTTTGTCACCCTCCATAGAGTGCCATGGTGTCATAGCCCACAGCAACCTCAAACTCTCGGAATCAAGTGATCCTCTTGCCTCAGCCTCTCGAGTAGCTGGCAGGACTATAGGTGCCTGCAACATGCCCAGCAATTTTCAGAGTCAGAGTCTTGCTCAGATTAGTCTCAAACTCTTGAGCTGAAGCAATCCACCCACCTTGGCCTCCTAGAATCAAAATTCAGTTTTTAATTAAACTCTTTTAGTTAAAAGGAAAGAGAAGAGAATGTTCACGTTCTAAATGCAATGACCTTCATTCCTCTTGGGTACAGAATAAGCTGTTCTTTTCCAAACTTAAAAATGGCAGGGTAGGATGAGTAATGAGGAGGGGAGAGGGGTCCAGAAGATCATAAAAGCAGTGAAGACCCAGGAGACTGAAGTGTAGACTAGAGGGCACAGGTCAAAGCTAGATACAGATGACACACAATTTCTATCTTTAACATGTCTTCCTTCCTTTGGTGCTAACAGTCTATCCCCACAGAACAGGGTGGGGTATAGAAATTAAAGTAAAAAAAGAAATAATCTCTCATCATTAATTTTGTGATACAATTCTCAGTACAACTTTCAGTCCAAGAGAAGATAGAAAAAGAAGATTCTGAGTGGCCCCAGTCCTTGTAGACCTTTCCTTTTCTTGTATGTTTAGGTAAAGTCCTATGATAGGAATGAGAGGCCGTTTTTCAGCCCTCTGCTCTCCTTGGCCAGTCCCCATATGGGCTTTGCAGAAGCATCGGGCTAGTGGAGACTAGAAGACCAGCTTGTAGTATCCTAGGATTCAGGCACATTCGCCCTGTCAAATGACTCTTTACCTGCCAAAATGAAATGTGTGGCTGTTCCCTGGAAAACAACAAGAGCTAGGAAATAAGTCAGCTAGAGACAGGCTCCTTAACATTGTTGAAAGGGATGATAGGGGTGGCGCCCATAGCTCAGTGGATAGGGTGACGGCCACATACACTGAGGCTGGTGGGTTTGAACCTGGCTTGGACCAGCTAAAACAACAATGACAACTGCAACAAAAAAATAGCCGGGCATTGTAGCAGGCACCAGTAGTCCCAGCTACTTGGGAGGCTGAGGCAAGAGAATCAGTATGTCCAAGAGTTTGAGGTTGCTGTGAGCTGTGACATCATAGCACTCTACCGAGGGCAAAATAGTGAAACTCTGTCTCAAAAAAAAAAAAAAAAAAAAGAAAAAAAAGAAAGAAAGAAAGGGATAATAAATTCCTTGCCTAGCAGGAATTTATCAAAAAGTCATCGATCGGGCATTTCAAAGCCAGCCAAGAAGACAGCAATTGAACTAGAGTTATAAAACCAGCTCAAGGGGTTAGAAAAACAATGACTACTAGCAGAAAAACAGGGTTTGACTTTGGTCCTTAAGGCACTGAAAAGGGAGGGGCACAAAGATAGGCATTTCTTAGATCCAGGAATGCCTATTGCAAGGGAAAAGTGGGTGTGGGTGATGTTTGAAAGATCTGATCTTCTCAGGAATAAAGTGTCAATGTTCCCAGTAAGGGTTCTTGGAAAACAAACACTGCAATAGGAATCAGTAAATCAGGATCAGTATATGTTTCTCTTCTGTTTTTGCTCTGATATTTCCACGGTGTGCATGCTCTTCCCCTAGTTCTAGGTCACAGGAGCCAGTGGGATGTGCAACACTAATTGTAATTGCCCTTTGAAGAGTCTGACCCACCTCTGGTTTCCACTTATTCTTAGAAGCTCTGTGACCTTCTAGGAAGATGCCAGAGTGACTGTGAGGATCATAGTCCTGGGACTATGGGACAAGAGCTCTGATTTTATAAAAATTGGTTCTTCTCCTCTAAAAAAATCTTAATTTTGACCAAATTAAAATTACAAAGGGCCAGCTGCAGTGGCTCATGCTTGTAATCCTAGTACTCTGGGAGGCCGAGGCAGGTAGATTACTTGACCTCAGGAGTTCGAGAATAGCCTGAGCAAGAGTGAGACCCTGTCTCCAAAAAATAGCCGGGCATTGTGACAGGCACCTGTATTCTTGGCTACTCAGAAGGCTGAGGCAAGAGGATCGCTCCAACCCAAGAGTTTGAGGTTGCTGTGAGCTAGGATGCCATAGCTCTCTACTGAGGGTGATAGCGTGAGACTCTATCTCAATAAAATAAAATAAAATAAAATAAAATAACAAAGAAAAAGCTAAAAAAAAAAGAAAAGGACAAAAAACTGAGCTATGCTACAAGGTGCACTCAGGAAGAGGAAAGGAGAGGGGTGTCTTTCTCTGATTCTGAGGAAACTACTACCTAGAAGACCAGAATCTGGGAGCACTTCTACCAGAGCGGCCTCTGGGACTTTTGCAGGGGCAAGAGCAGAAAAACAAAACTCACAGAAGAGCCATGCTCTGGAGCAGAAAGAAAATTTACACTACATTTATTGAAAAGTAGTGTCTACTATCTGCAATCTTTAGTGTGACTATTTAGTGCTTATCTCCCCACTAGACTGTAAGTGCCATGAGAGCAGGCGCTTTGCTGCTTCCCTTCAGCTATGCAGTGTCATCTAGTAGACATTCCACAAATGCTTAATGATTACATAATGTCTGACATCATTTATTGCAGCTCCAGAGAGGAATTTAAATACATCTATTTCTTTGGAACCTCCAAATCCTGTGAGAATGTTGACTGTGTGTTACAAGCAGATGAGTAAAGCAACCAACTCACTTATATTTCACTGCTGAGGAAGGCAGACTGGCTATTGTTACCATCTCCAATTTATAGGGAAAGAAAATAGGGTGATTATTATTCTCACTTTCCAAATGGGAGAAATGAGGGAGGTATTATCCTTACTTTATGGAGAAGATACAGACCCAGAGGGGGAGTTACTTGCCTAAAGCACAGAGTAAATTAGAGACAGCTGGATTGGAACCTAAATCTTCTGCCATAGACTCAAGCTTTTCCCTTAAAATAAAAGGTTTTCCTACATACTCTGGGATCAGTCTTACTTGCTTCACTTCATGGGCAATGAGAATAGGTCAGAGAAGGCACTTACTAAAGAACTGGACCACAGATCTAGTTCCTTCTTTCTATTGCAGGATCACTTTCAGTGGTGACTTACAAAACAATCACATCTATTTGTTACCTTACTTGATTTTCAAAACTTCTTTCTTTCTTCCTTCCTTCCTTTTGTCCTTTCCTTCCTTTTCTCTCTCTCTTTTTGAGACAAAGTTTCACTTTTTTTGCCCCAAATAGAGTGCCTTGAAGTCATAGCTCACAGCAACCTCTAACTCTTGGGCTCAAGCGATCCTCTTGTCTCAGCCTTCCAAGTAGCTCGGACTATAGGTGCCCACCACAATGTCTGGCTATTTTTTAGAGATGGGGGTCTCACTATTAAGCTCAAGCGATCCACCTGCCTTGGCCTCCCAGAGTGCTGGGATTGCAGGTGTGAGCCACTGAGCCTGGTCCACTCAGATTTTTTTCTTTCTTTCTTTTCTTTGATGTTGTCTCACCTCACTCTATCCCCTGGTATTGAGTGCCGGTGGTGTCCTCATAGCTTATAGCAACCTCAACTCCTGGGCTTGAGTGATCCTCCTGCCTCAGCTTCCTGAGTAGCTGGGACTACTTTCTTATGTGTGCAGGTCAGACCTGTTTCACTTTTGTGAAAACTGAGGTTCAGAGAAGGGAAGAGACTTGATCTGATTCATGCATAGTTTAAGCAGCAAGGACTAGATGAGAGGCCGAGGCCTTGGACTTCTGGCCAAGGATTTCCTCTGCCACCCCATGTTGCCTCTCCTTGGAAATTGCACAACAGACACTTTAACTGCAGGGCTTTTCAACTTGGACACTGTTCAAATCAGACTTACTTTGGAGCGGCTCTGAAAAAGAACTAGGAAAGATCTTTTCTACCTTGATGATGAAACTTTTTGATGAGATGTAGGAAGAACGTTGATTACTGTGGTGATGTCTTTCTCCATTGTTTTAAACTCAGACTTACTGTCTACAGAGCCATTTAAGAATGAGATGTACACCCATCTAGTATTGCTGAGGTATTCACGGACAGGATTTTAGACATGCTTCCATCCACCCCAATTAATAAAGTAATCATCTTATCACATAGATCTTTCTTAGTGAAAAATGGATTCTAGGATGCCTGGACAATGAGGTCCAGCTTGGCTTGTTGTATTAAAGAATAGCCAAACAAATCATTCCATTAAAAAGGGGCCAAAACCTATCAGGGGCAAGTCTTCACTAGAAAAATTGCTGGATTTGAGAAAATCCATGTTTGCCATGAATAATCACTAACTTCCTCATATACAGGCCAATACCCATGACTCCATTAAGTCATTTCACACCCGGGCCTGTCCACACTAGAATAATGTAGCCATCATAAAATTTCCTGGGGCATGGAATTACAGACTTCTAATGCCCAGCAGACCCTCAGATCCAAAGCAATCTGACTTTACCTACTCATGCTAGTCTTGAAATGTAGCCACAACTTCTTCCTGGGGCTTGGAAGTTCTAGCCACTTCCGTGATGGCCAGGGAAAGCTGAAGTGAACCTGTTGTGATTTCCTTCCATAAATGTCTGGGAGGATTCCAGAGCTTTTTAGGACTTGGGGGAGAGTGTCAAAGCAGGGTCTGGCAGTCTAGGACTGGTCTTTAATCCTTTTGCCAGACCTGGAAGTACACCATCTGTTACCCAGAAGACAGGTACAAACAGCTGCAGGGGTTAGAGCAGGTCAGGATGCTCTGAGGAGTTGCCAGGTCTTGCAGAGCAGAGATGTGGAAGGCACTGTAGGACTCTGCTGTCTGGGAAGGGCATGAGACTTAGAGTTGGAAAAGCCACCGAATCCTGGTTTTGCCACTCACAAGCCATATGGCCTGAATTTTTCTGAGAATTACTTCCTTTGTCTACAGAATGGGAATAATTGCTTGTACCTTGCCTACCTCACAGAGCTGTTGTGAGATGCTAATAATTATAAGCAATTACTACGATTTTTAGTAGTAGGGACAGAGCCCAATCCTGGAAGAATATGACCAGCTTCCTTTGGAGGTTTGGCTCCAAAACAGCACTGTGCAGCCAGGACCATGAAGCATTCTATGAGTCATTGGTCTATTTGCCTAGGTATAATTTTTAGATGCCGCAAGTGGGTGGGCAGCAGGTAATTGCATCTCAGAAAGTATTTATTGAACGCCCACTCTGTACATGCTTCCTTTGGAAGGTAATTGAGAAGTACTTGTTCACACGTGGGCTTTTAGTGAAATAGATGGAGCCAACCACCACTCACCAGCCACTGAAAGACAGGCATTGTAGCCTGAGGGGTTAAGAGTGCTGAGCCTTCAAATAAGCCCATTAAAGACTCACATCTTGCTCCAGCATTTCCCTGCCAGACACAGAAACCAGGTACCCACAGTGAGAGGTTTTGTCTTCCTCAGTGGTTTTCAATGGGGGACAATTCCCCCCCACCCCCCAGCTTAAGGGGTCAGTTGGCCATATCTGGAGATACCTTAGGTTGTCAAGATGGGGCTGGACATGCTACTGACACCTGGCATGTAGAGGCCAGGAATGCTGCTGAACATCCAGGACAGCCTCCTGCAATACAGATGTGTCTGGCCCAAAAAGTACTGGTGCTGAGGTTAAGGAATCCTGCTCTTCAATGCCATGGTTTGGGTCATCTCTAATCCCTTTAAGATTTGAATCTGGATGATTTTTAAGCTAAGTACAAACATGTATTATTTATGGGAATAACTTATTTTTAAACTAAAAATGTTTTTTATTGTGGTAAAAACATGTGACAAGATCCTAACCACTTTTTTTTTTGCAGTTTTTAGCCGGAGCTGGGTTTGAACCCTCCTCCTCTGGCCTTTGGGGCCGGCACCCTACTCCTTTGAGCCACAGGCGCTGTCCCATCCTAACCACTTTTAAGTCTACAGTTCAGTAGTGTTAAGTATATGGATATCGTTGTGAAATAGTCTCTAAAAGATGATTTGTTTTGGTTTTGATTGACTGCTGTTATTTCACAAATTCTTTTTTTTTTTCTTTTTTTGAGATAGGGTCTTGTTCTGTTGCTGAGGCTAGAATGCAGTGGCATTATCATAGCTCATTACAACCTCAAACTCCTAGGCTGAAGTGATCCTCCTACCTCAGCCTCCCCAGTAGTTAGGACTGCAGGAGCATGCCACCATGCCTTTTTCCACTTTTTGTAGAGATGGAGTCTCACTGTGTTTTTCAGCTGATTTTGAACTCCTGGCCTCAAGAGATCCTCCTGCCTCAATCTCCCAAAGCACTTTATTACAGGCATGAACCACTGCGCCTGGCCCCACAGATACTTTCTAAGCACTTACTATGTGTTAGGCTATAGGACGTGAAAGTAAGTGAGACTCAGTCCCTGCTCTCAAGAAACGGTATGGAGGGATCGGCACCTGTGGCTCAAGTGGCTAAGGTACCAACCATATACACTTAAGCTGGTGTGTTCGAATCCAGCCTGGGCCCGCCAAACAACAATGATGGCTGCCACCAAAAAATAGCCAGGCATTGTGGTGGGCGCCTGTAGTCCCAGCTACTTGGGAGGCGGAGGCAGGAGATTCGCTTGAGCCCAGGAGTTGGAGGTTGCTGTGAGCTATGATGCCACGGGACTCTACCCAAGCCGACAGCTTGAGTTTCTGTCTCAAAAAAAGAAAAGAAAAGAAAAGAAAAGAAACTGTACCCAGAAGTGAAGATGTGTGCAGACACAGTTGATACCACCAGGGAGAGCAGAAGTCGCTTGAGTGCTACTGCAATGTATAACAAGATATTAGGGGAAAAGATCACTGGTATGGGCTGTTCAGAAAAGGCTTCCTGGAAGAGGGAAACACAAGATGGATGTTGATGGGTGAGTAAACTCAACTCAACAGGGAGAGAAGGAAAAGAAATCAACTGGTTGGTAAGCAGATCAAACTTGGGCTGAATTAGTCAGTTCTTCTCATCACCCAATCAGTCCAATCTAAATTTCTGAACCGGAATTACTGAGTGTGTGGTTTGGGGGTGGGATGGGAAGTGGTGGATAGAGGATGAGCTCAAGGAGATAAAGGAATCAATCTTTATTGAACATAGACCATAGGTTAGGGGCTTTGTTTTATTTATTTTTTCAGACAGTCTTGTTCTGTCACCCACAGAGTGCAGAGGCATCATTATAGCTCACAGCAACCTCAAACTCCTGGGCTCTAGCAATCCTCTTGTCTCCCTCTGCCTTCTAAGTAGCTGGAACTACAGGTGTTCACCAATATGCTGGGCTAATTCTTCTATTTTTTGTAGAAGAAAAAATAGAATAGAATCACTCTTGGTCAGGCTGGCCTCAAACTCCTGGCCTCATGAAATCCTCCTGCTTCGGGACTCTCAAAGTGCTAGGATTATAGGTATGAGCCACCGTACCTGGCCTCTTTGTTTTAATACTTCATAAGAAACTTCTTTTAACAGCTAAAAAATCATTAACTTGTTCAAGGTTACAAAGATGGTTAGTAGGGAAGCAGTTTGAAAACCAAAGAGTATCTCTAAAGCCCATCTTCTGCTATATCACGGATGGTTCCTCCCCTTCTATAATACATTGATGCAAATCATGGAGAAATCTATGTTAGGCTTTCCACTTCCAGCACCAGTGTTCCAATGCCTCCTTAAGGCAACCTGACCTGTCTGTGTCAGCTATTTACTAAACATCTTAGACAGAACTGTACTGTAAAGAGGCAGCTAAAGTATTTATGCATTACATAGATGTGCAAACATCTGTATATATAAAATATCTATACAGAGTGGACATAAAGATCGTGTGCAATTTAAAATAGTTTAACATAAACAGTTTGATGAAAATATTTCAGATTGTATATGAAGTCAGCACATTGTGCCCCATGATTGCACTAATGTACACAATTATGATTTAATAAAAAAAAATAGTTTAACATAGTAAATTGCACACAAACTTTATGTCCACCCTGTATATATCTTGAGTCCTCTGAATTTACTGTCATTTTGAGGGCTGCCCAATTTTTTTTTTTTTTTTCCTGAGACAGAGTCTCACCCCTGGTAGAGTGCCAGCTCATAGCTCACAGAAACCTCAAACTCCTGGACCCAAGTGATTCTCTTGCTTCAGCCTCCCAACTAGCTGGGACTACAGGCACCCACCACACCGCTGGCTATTTCTTTTGTCGCAGTTGTCACTGTTGTCCAGCTGGCCCTGGGCCGGGTTCAAACCCACCAGCCGTGGTGTTGTGGCCGGCGCCCTATTCACTGAGCTACAGGCGCCACCCCCAATTTTTTAAAAAAGCAAAATATGTACATGGATGAGAAAAGAACAGTAATAATTCTGCATCAGCCGTACTCTCTGAGTAATACGCCTGCAGCTCAGCATGAGGTTTCTGGTACATCTTTAGACATAATGTGAAACCCTCTCTCCAGAAATGACGTCACTGCTAATGCTGAGGATATTTAAAGCCGGGAGCAAACCAGTGGGAAGACTTGTGACTGTGACAACGGATGAGGGATGAGATGTGATGGATAAAGCTTTTCAGCTCAAACTTCACTCATTCTATAAATAAAACAGCTTAAAATAGATGTGAGGGATTATTTTGCTTCTTAGAAATAAAATTCTCCAGTGCTCAACACAGAGCCTAGCATATAATAATATGCTCAGTGAGTGTTTGTTAAAATATGGAACAATCCTGAGCCTTAGGACCAGTAGCCCTCACCCAGTCCCAGGGATTAGCCTGCAGCTTGCGGTTTCCTAACCTCCAGGGAAAAGGCACTCAGGGGCCTCCTCTGAGGGCATATTCTGGGAAGGGAGCAAGGCATGGTCCTTCTTACTATGTAAGTTCAGCAAGGAGTTAAAAAATTGGAAGGGAACAATTTCTAGCCTCCTGGGTTCCTGAATGACTCTTGTTTTCTGCAGTTCAGAATATACTCCTGGGATTACTTGTTCTTGCCTGCTCTTCTAGATCCAGCTTCTTCCCCTCACAATAACAACAAAACAACAACAGAAATTCCTAAAGCGTTTCTTGTAGGCAGCCATACTGCTAGATTACTACTCAAAAAAAAAAAAAAAAAAGAAGGAACTCTTGGTAGCCTAGCGACTTGAGAAGCCCCCACCAGTATGCCCCACATTGCCACCCCATTTCAGTACACCAATTTAATTCAGAAAAATTGTGTAGATGATGCTGACCTCTCTCAGAAGGTCATTTGATTTTGGTACAGAGTGTTTTTATGGTTGTTTTTCTAAATACAGCACGCTGTTTGATTCTGTCTTTTGGACACAATTTTTACCTGCTGAGTTTCTATTTTCTTTCCCTGACTCTAAGCCATCTCCTGCTAGTCACACATTCTGTATAACTCTGCTCTTTGAAGGAACACATTGTAGCCTCGACAGTAGCAGATTCAACCAAATTGCTCCTTGGGTCCTCTGGTGCTGGTGGCAGGCCACATGGTGGCAGGATCCCTTATCCCAGCCACCTTGAGCTCCATGTTATGGAGCATTTTGGTTAAGCCCAGTTGCTTCAGAGTTCAATGACCTGAGTGGGAATCCAGGCTCTACGAGTTACTTGCCCATTTTAACCTTTCATTTCTATAGCAGTAGCTATGGCATGGGATTAGATGACAATATCTACCAAGTACTGCTCAGGTGCCATGTACCTGGTGCATAGTAAGTGTTCAGTAAATTGTAGCTACTTATTATTTCACTCCTGAGTATAGCCTTTTCCTATTCACCAAGATATGTTTGTTTTCAAACCTCCTAGCTGGCTGCCGTCCCAGTTTTCTTTGAGAACAATGAGCGTTTTAATCATGTTTTCATCCTGAATGAACCAAATCCTAATCCCTCCATGTTTTGTGTGCGTGTTTAATTGAAGCACACACTCAAGGAGTAGTTTTCACACTCTCTCTGGTCAACATCCAATAAACATTTTTGAGATTAGAAACTAATGCATCACATTAGAGACTAAAATGTAAAATCTTTTGTACTTGAAATAGTCCCAAGTCAGCCCAGTGCCATTTTGGTACAGTTATTCCTATAGCCACATTTTTCCATTGACAAATACCCTTTAAAAATTTTTTTTTGGTTTACCAGCTTTTTCAGGAGCAGGCTTCTGTGACTCAATTTCCCTGTGTTCTGCTTTCATAGAATTATTGTCAGAATTAAATATGTAAAGAGTATATAATGGGCAGCACCTGTGGCTCATCGAGTAGGGCGCCGGCCCCATTTACCGAAGGTGGTGGGTTCAAACCCGGCCTCGGCTGAACTGCAAAACCAGGAAAAATAGCTGGGCGTTGTGGCAGGTGCCGGTAGTCCCGGCTACTCGGGAGGCTGAGGCAAGAGAATCGCCTAAGTCCAGGAGTTGTAGGTTGCTGTGAGCTGTGTGACGCCATGGCACTCCACTGAGGGCTATAAAGTGAGACTCTGTCTCTACAAAAAAAAAAAAAGAGTATATAGCACAGGAGTAGGCATTTAGTTCCTGTGTAATAAATGCTGTTTTTTAGCAAATCCATGTTAGTTGAGAGAATGGTGGTCTAGTGGCTAGTGCTATCCTTATCAGCAGTGTTGTCCTGCAGCAAACATACCAAGTTCCCCCACAAACACACATTGTGCTGAAAACAAAATGGTCTGACAAATTATAGACTTTTCTTTCTTATCTTTTTAGAGACAGAGTCTCACTCTGTCACCCAGGCTGGAGTCAGTAGCTCAATGTAATGTCAAACTCATGGGTTCAAGTGATCCTCCTGCCCCAGCCTCCTGAGTAGCTAAGACTGGGCTGATTTATTTTTTGTTTTTAGTTTTTGTAGAGACAGGGTTGTGCCATCTTGCTCAGTTTGGTCTAGAACTCCGAGCCTTAAGTTATCTTCTTGCCTCAGCTTCTCATAATTACAGGCCTGAGCCACTGTGTCCAAGCTAAACTTTTCTTTTAGGCTCTGAAGCCCGCTTGTTTGACTTCAAGACACAGATTCTGGTTACATACCTAAATACATGACTGGTACAGAGCAACCTAAATCTAAACAGCTGGGATCTCTGTAGGCATCTCCAGCATGATTGGGAAGAACGCTGGTCCATAAAGGTAAGGTGTATACATGGGGGAGTTAACGGGAACGTGGTCTATGTTAGCCGAATGCACATGAGGCTCACCCCAAGTCTTCCTGAAGTTCACCAGGGAACAGTACCTTCTTTCATTCCCAGATGACTGCCCAGCTCCTCCAACACTGGGAACCTTTCACACTGGGAACAAAACATTAATTGGTTCGTCTATAAAAACCAATAAGGACCTCTGTCCAGGTTTTAAAGGTAAACAGCCCTTTAAGAGATAAAAATAGAACTAGTAGACAATAATGCTTAAGAGCTTGATTCAGGATTCAGACAAGCTCTGAGTTTGAATCCTAGCTCCAATACTTTTTAGTTATATGACCTTTCGCAAATTGCTTACCACTTTGAGCCTCTATTTCCTTATCTGGAAGAAGTAATAAGCACCTACTAAACAGAGGTCATTGAGAAGGACAGATAAGATAATATATGTTAGGTAATTGGATAAATGCCTGGCATATTTTAAGTGTTTTTTCAAGTTTGTTTTGTTGTTGCTGTTTAGAAACCTTTATTCTTCTATTTCTCTCTCTCTTTTTTCCTTCATATACACATCCTATTAGTGGTTTCTCTACATTCTTCTATTTTTTAAAATGTATTATTTATTTATTTGCAGTTTTTGGCTAGGGTTGGGCCTGAACCTGCCACCTCTGGCATATGGGGCCGGTGCCCTACTCCCTTGAGCCACAGGCGCCGCCCTAAAATCTATTTTTTAATTGAGATGCATTTCACTGTGTTGTCTAGGCTGGTCTTAAATTCCTGGGCTCAAGTAATTCTCTCTCCCTAGCCTCCCAAATAGCTGGGATTACAGGTGTATGCCATTGTGCCTAAATTACTAAGTGTTTAATAACAACAACTATTGACAGTAGTTTTGGTACCATTAGCAAATGAATTTTACTGTCCTTCTCCTTGTAGATTTTAGGGGAAACTCCACATTCATTCATAGTGGAATCTAAGTTCATCTGCTGCCCACAGGTTTCCTTAGCCAAGTACATGTTGAGCAAAAGCCTAGTTAGGTTAAGGCAAGGATGATTTAAAAAAATTAAAATAGTAGCCCCGGTACGGTGGCTAATGCCTGTAATCCTAGCACTCTGGGAGGCCGAGAAGGGTGGATTGCCTTAGCTCACAGGTTCAAGACCAGCCTGAACAAGAGCGATGCCTCCATCTCTAAAAATAGCTGGTGTTGGCACCTGCAGTCCCAGCTACTTGGGAGGCTGAGGCAAGAGAACAGCTTGAGCCCAAGAGTTTGAAGTTGCTGTGAGTTATAACACCATGGCCCTCTACCAGGTGTGACAAAATGAGACTCTGTCTCAAAAAAAAATTTTTTTTAAAGAAAATTAAAATGGGCCCACCTAATTGTCCTGGCTGATGCAATTATTCCTAGCTTAAAAATTTTCAAACAAGATCCTCAACCAATCCTTCTAATTACTACTGTCTTCAGATTTTTGCCCAATAGTCAATTAAATTCAACCATCATTCTACATCAGACATTCTGCTAAGCACTCAAGAGTCTGACATATAATTTTTGATCAGGGAAATAACAGTTTGGTCATCACACTTTTACCTACAAAATCTCTTAGAATTGTCTTCCTTACTCCTTTCCCCACATCCAAGATGCTTCTTCTTCTTTTTTTTTCCCAGACAGGGTATTTTACTCTGTTGCCCAGGTTAGAGTGTAGAGGAGTCATCATAGCTCACTGCAACTCAAACTCCTGGGCTCAAGTGATCCTCCTTCTTCAACTTCCTCAGTAGCCAAGACTACAGGCATGCACCCACCATACCCAGTTGATTTATCTTTTATTTTTTGTAGAGAAGGGGGTCTCACTATGTTACCCAGGCTGGTCTTGACCTCCTGGCCTCAAGCTATCCTCCCACCTTGGCTTCCCAAAGTACTGGGTTATAGGAGTGAGCCACTGTGCCCAGTGAAAATGGCTCTTAATCTAGTTCTTGGTAAAAATCTCTTTTTCTTGTGCTTCCCACCATGCACCTAACTTTGTCCTCCTTTAGCTCTTACACTACTCACTAAACTATATCATGAATTTTCAATGTTTTCTGTTTAATGCATATGAATCTGATCTTCCCAATTAGGTTATAAATAACTCTATGACATAATCTTCTATTAGTCTTCTATATTCCCATAACACCTGCTATTCTGTTATTCCTACTTTCAACTATACATGATGACTGTGAATGAAATTTCTGAGCATATAATTTAACTTCTCTCTCAAGTCGGTTAGGTATGAGATGGATAGATTTAAATACCATATCACTAAATTTTATTTTATTTTATTTATTAATTTTTTTTTTGGCCGGGGCTGGGTTTGAACCCACCACCTCTGGCATATGGGGCCAGCGCCTTAATCCTTTGAGCCACAGGTGCCGCCCACTACTAAATTTTATTTTAGTTTTTAAAATTTTATTTTGTTATTATTTTTTTGAGACAGAGTCTCATTTTGTTGCCCTTGGTAGAGTACTGTGGTGTCATAGCTCACACCAACCTCAAACTCTTGGGCTCAAGCCATCCTCTTGCTTCAGCCTCTTGGGACTACAGGCACCCACCACAATGCTCAGCTATTTTTTTTACAGATGGGTCTTGCTCTTGCTCAGGCCTGTCTTGAACTTGTGAGTTCAAGTAATCCGCCTGCCTTGGCCTCCCAGAGTGCTAGGATTACAGGGGGGAGCCACCTTGCCCTGACCAGATCACTGAATTTTAAATGGAAAATTCTATTTCTATTTTTGCATTTGGTCTTGAAGAACCTTGAATCACTACCATCTACTTGGAAACTGTTCTAGAAGAAAACAGGGCGGTTCCTCAGCACATCTGCTATCAATAGCCATGCAGGAGGGGATGCAGAAAAGATTTTGGCTCCATATCATCCTAAAAGGGAGATTTGTCTCATCCTAGCTTGAATGGGTGGAATAATGCCTATTAACTCTATAAGTATTTTCACACTTTGAAAAAATATCCTAATTTCTCTGAAATCACATATTTGAGGTCCTTTTTTTTTTTTTTTTTTTTTTTTTTAAGAGTCTCACTCGGGTGCCTTGGGGGATTAGGTGCCATAGCCTCAGAGCTCACGGCAACCTCAAACTCCTGGGCTCAAGCCATCCTCTTGCCTCAGCCTCCCAAATAGCTGGGACTAGATGTGCCTGCCACATCTATTGTAGAGATGGGGTCTCACTCTTGCTCAGGCTGGTCTTGAACACCTCAGACAATCCAGTGCTCCCAGAGTGCTAGGGTTATAGGTGTGAGCCACCACACCCAGCCATTGGAATCTTTTTTTTTTTTAAACCGCAAAACACCAGAGTTGCTATTCTTTTTTTTTTGAGACAGAGCCTCAAGCTGTCACCCTGGATAGAGTGCAGTGGCATCACAGCTCACAGCAACCTCCAATTCCTGGGCTCAAGTGAATCTCCTGCCTCCGCCTCCCAAGTAGGTGGGACTACAGGTGCCTGCCACAACGACCAAAATTTTTTTTTTTTTTTTTTTTTTTTTGGTTGCAGCCGGCATTGTTGTTTGGCGGTCCCGGGCTGGATTCAAACCCACTAGCTCAGGTGTATGTGGCTGGCGCCTTAGCCGCTTGAGCCACAGGCGCTGAGCCGAGAGTTGCTATTCTTATTAGTTTGGGGATAATTCTCACATTAAAGTACCATCCATGAAGTCATGGACAAATCGCCCCACTGAAATAGTACTTATTATACTTGAACGTTCCCATTTCTTCATAGTCTCAGAAAAAAATGTTGAAGAGACACAAACTTCAGTATATAGGAAAGTATTCTTTACCCTTGAATACCTCACCTATGTTGGGATAGCTGAGTGCAGCTGAAGCAGGAAGAAGGAAGTTTGACTGTCCTGTTTGCAGTGCCATGCACATCTGTATACAAATCAGAACCTTCCCAAAGGGAGGAAAGTGCTTAATTCTATCAATCAAACTGGAGAAGGAATAGGCTCTGGGCTATTTATAGACTTTAAAAAGGCATGTGCAATACATATTGAGTTCTTGGCTGATTTCCTTTTTTAGAGCAATTGAGATAAAGTAAAGGAGAGGCAAAGATGAAAAGGTTCTGCTTAATTCAGAAAGATGAAAATTTAAAAGAAGAAAATGTAATGAGAGATTCAGATCATGACTGTAATTTTTTATGCCAGTATCTTTCTTAGAACTGGGAAGTTTTGCAAAAACTTCCCAGTATCAGAGAATGATGGGATTCCATTTTCAAAGAGGTTGGATAATACGATCACTGAAATCTGGGTGCAGAAGTGAAGAGGATTATCTGAATTCTGTACTGATTTTATTTGATTTAAAGGGTGTTCTCCAGTGTCACTATTGCTCTCAGGTGCCAAAATGTCTCCAAGCTGCTGCATAGAACATGGTGTCATCCAGAAAAACTGGTTCAGGGACAGTAGGACACAATAAGCCTTTGCAAAGGAACTCTGGAGAGGTAACACAGAAACATACCTGGGCCTGACTGTCCTGCACTCCTTTCTCTGGGAAGAAGGTAAAGCCCTCTACCAAAGATAGCAGAAGAAACTATCACCCTTTGGGCGGTACCTGTGGCTCAAAGGAGTAGGGCACCAGCTCCATATACTGGAGGTGGTGGGTTCAAACCCAGCCCTGGCCAAAAACTGCAAAAAATAAAGAAAGAAAGAAAGAAAGAATCTATCACCCTTTGAAGTGACAGGTAGGAATGAGCCACTGCTTGCTATTCATCTCCAGGGCTTCTCTGGAAAGGGGAGCATGTATTGTCTAGAGACAAAGCAGGGCAAGTGTAGTCAGTAGGGGATGGGGGTTAGAGTTGCCTGCCCTGCCATTCTCAGGGCCACCGAAGCTCCCTACCATTGGAGTCTCCCAGCTGCCATACACATTTCACCCTTGGTTCAACTCCACATTCTAGTTAACTGCCAATACTCTTTGAGAACCTCACAGAGTCCACTGTGGGTGTGAAGAGACATGTGGATTCCACCAGGCAACTAGAGAAACCATATATGCATTTACAGAAAGACACAAGCTATTATTTCTTCCATAATATCCTCACCTGCAAAATGGAAATAACAGCCCTGTCACATCTTCTCCACAGAGTGGATGTGCTGCACAGAGAAGGAAAATGCTATCATAGGGCAAGTCATTATTGTTGCTGGTTTTTTTTTTTTTTTTTTTTTTGAGGTAGCGTCTCAGAGTCTCATTCAGTTGCCCAGGGTAGAGTGCAATGGCATCATAGCTCACAGCAACCTCAAACTTTAGGGCTCAAGTGATCCTCCTGTTTCAGCCTCCAGAGTGGCTGGGACTACAGGTACTCACCACAACCACCAGCCAATTCTTCCACTTTTTAAGTAAAGACTGGTTCTTGCTCTTGCTCAGGCTGGTCTCCAATGCCTGAGCTCAAGCGATAGGCCACCTCAGTCTCCCAGAGTGCTAGGATTACAGGCGTGAGCCATCGCACCCAGCCTGTTATTTTTATTACAAATCCCATAGTTTCCTATAACATAAAACAGCAAAATATCTACCAAATACAACTCAAAAGCCAGTCCACAGCCTGGTGAGGGTGACTGCATAAAAGCTTATTCCTTAAACCTACCGAGTCAGAAACTCCAAGTTTCCTATCCAACCTGGTGAGTTGGAGGCCAACTCCCCCAGACCTATTTTTACATAAGCCTTCAGGCAATGCTCATCATTAGCCAGCTTTGGGGCCCCTATTTGCACCATTCTGTGAACACAAAACAACTGTTTACCTGGTTTGGAGGAAGAGAGGTATCACACATATCACTTCCTACACTGCTCAAACGTGACAGGTGGAGTAGATTATAGCACCGGTGACCGACACCCTTTCTAAGGAATGCTTTCAAAGGGTTGAGTCCCACAGGAGGACCACCAGACAGGGAGAGGAGTAGCCGGTGGGAAAAGGAATCGAACTCACCTACGATGATACCGCAGGCACTGACCAATCCGATTTCTTTCTTCAGGGCTACTCCGCCCCCTCCGGCACCAGCTTCGGGGCTGACGTCCGACTTGTCCCCACCTGGGTGGTTCTTTTCAGTGTTATTTCGGTGCCTGGCTCCCTTTTCCATTTTTCTAAATAGGATTTCAACTTCCAAAGGCTGTCTGTCTTCGTAAATGCGTGTCCTTGTAAGAGACAGCCTTTAAGTCAAAGCGTCCTTTCCCGAAACAGGGATCACTCCTACTCTAAAAAAAGATAAGCAGATAAAAGAGAAAACGAAAAATATCCCTACTCTGTATGGACGTTTTCTTGTCACTCGTGCGTAAAAACAAGGGAAGTGTCGCTAAAAAGGGAGCGTGGGGAGAGACAGGTATATTTAAATATAAAAATCGGTACCAGCGACTCGGAATTCTGCTGAGAGGATGTATCTTCAGAAACCGGGATGGTCTGCTCTGTGAACCAGGCAGCGGCTTATGTCAGGAGCTTCAAAAAGAGAGTCCGACTTCCCTGCAGCTCTCCTGATAAAACAGAGGTTGCCTTAGTCTTTGCTTTTACGATGAGGACAGATGTAGTTTTCATTAACTGTAGGAGGGAAGAGGCGAATCTTCAGGTACTTCTCTTCCAGAAGAAAATGTTCTCTTTCAGAAACAATACAATGAAACAAAATCAAAATCAAAAACGCTCCCTCCAAACCTGTGGACCTGTTTTGCTCTCAATCTGGCTTCCACCTGCTGTGGTTTCTTTTTCCTGCCCGGTCTCTGCTTCCGCCTTTTCCAGATGTCGATTTTTCTCGCCGATCTTCTTGTCCTTGTTTTCCTTCTTGCGATCTCGGTTCTAGGGCACAGCCTGCCCCACCGCTCTGGTTACAGGAGAGGGGCTGCTCCACACGCTGCCGTGCTTCCCTTTCGGCAAGGGTTTTATTCGCTGAACAAGGCTCCGCCTCCGCCGCCTCCGTTCCTCTCCATCCTCGGTCGCGTCTCCTCCCTCCTCTTCAATTTAAATATTAGCACATAGCCCCCAGAGAGCACTGAAAAACCGGCTCAATTATTTCTCTTTGAAATCGTCTCTCACTTGCTGCATCTTTCGCCTTGAAACCAAGTGGAAGTAAAATCCTTCCACGTCAACTGTTCCGGGAGAGCTCATTAGCGTGTAACGTTACAGCATTTGTGAGCTTTATAAATAAGGGAACAGTTGTGCAGACGCTTTTAATGCCATCAGAAATAAACCGGCCGATGTTTTAAAATATTTAGGTCTCGATCATTTGAGGGTACAGGAGAGAAGCTTGCAGGGACTTCATCTTCCAAGTTTCTTGAAAGTCGGAGGCACCTGCGGGTGGGGGAGGGGAATGGAAGGAATCAAGAATAATGAAAGAGAAGTTCATTTAGTGTAATCGCGACGAAGAAGAGGACAGAGGAAACAAAATCCAGGTGGTAGCCTGGCTGTTCACAGCTCTTATTTAGGGCTGGTTGAAACATGAAAGAAATGATTGAAACCCTGCTCCCACAATTTCTAATATTTTTGCATCTATAAATTATTTGAAAAGCAATAACTTCTGGGGAATTATCAGCACCTCAATGATCATCAAACAGACTTGATGATATTAAGAGATTACTAACTTATTATTTTGCCATATTGATACTATGCTACCACTTCCCTCAGAAAATGCTGCCTCAATGATGTCTACCTATGATTGTAATGTACATGAAAAAACAGCACGAAGCAATATAGCAGACAACACGATCTGCTATAAGTTTAATAAAATGAACGTATTTTATTTCATTTTTTTAGTAAGACTCAAATTTTTATAGAGACATTATAAGTTATTTTAAATATTATTTAATATATTATGTAAGTTCTTTAAACTGACCACTAACTACAGAAATTCCGCCTCACTTTCTAAAAAACATTTCGAAAGATTTGAGGTTTGAAGGAAAAGAACTACTTAATTCCTTAAATAAGGGTGTAGCAACAACTTTTCCAAATGAGGGTAAAAGTCCAAACAGCAATTTTTTTTTAGCCTGTGCCTTGATCACTCAGCAAGTATTAAGAGGTTTCAAAGGTTGAAAGTTCAGCAGCTCTCCATCTTCTGCTAGTTCAAGATACAGCAAATTGAAAACCTCAGCAGAAAAACAAAGTTGGGGGTAGAGTATAAAGGATTTTCAACAAAAAGAACAGACAAGTCAGGGAATATATAGCCCAAAACTCCACAGGAGGAGATGAGTCATGGGAAATGAAAAATTTTTTGAATCACTTCTGGCCTTTCCTGACAACTTTATTATGCATTGAGGGAAAAATCTGATGGATTCATTTTTAAACATTTTGAAGACTTCTGCTCACATTTCACCATTAAGATATAATAAAACAAACAATCTTTCAGTTTCTCAAATGTGAGTTCTTTCAGTAATGTTTTGTAGTTCTAATTTAAATGATGCAGACTTAATGGGAGATAAAACATGAACATAATGACTTTGAGGTCTCTTGACAAAACCAGTACAAACTGACAACAATATGGTAAGTTTTGCCCCTCTTAATCTATGAACTAAGAGACAAAGGAGAGTTATGGGATCAAAAACATTCTTGAGATACAGTGGTATTAAGTGCACACAATTGGAAAGAAAGGGTGGTTAAAGATTAAAATTTCTGTTTCATTAGCACTTGGAATTTACAAATGGCTTATGATTATTAGTGGTGTAATGTAAAAGCTAGGAAAGGAATCTTCCTTCAAAGGAACTATTATTCATATTAAGTGCCTCTCTTTAGGTTGAGATCCTTTTGCAATATAAATACTAAGTGTGTTAAAATTCCACCAGACTGGGCGGCGCCTGTGGCTCAACGGACTAGGGCACCAGCCCCATATGCCAGAGGTGGTGGGTTCAAACCTAGCCCTGGCCAAAAACTGCAAAAAAAAAAAAAATTCCACCAGACTAATGTTGAACACAGAGAAAGAAAAGTCTTGGTGTAATATGACATGTTGAGAAAAATCTGCAAAAGATTATTAACTGAAGTTCATTAAATTTTGAGCACTTTTTAATGAATTCCTTTTTATTCATAATTCTCTTCTTCATTTGCCTTTATATTTTTATCCTACTCTCTATATTTAAATAGTGCTTTATAGTCCATAGTTTCATGAACAGTATCTTAATTTTTTTTCCTCTTCATTAAGTATGTTGGGTAGACAAGGTAGTTATTTCAAAAATTTTAAAGATTAGGAAGCTGAAACTCAAAGAAGTATTTTACCTGAGATTAAAAAACACTTAATCTAGTCAAAGGCCAGTGGAAGATAAATGACTTACACCAAGTGCTTTTATCTGGATGCTGTAGCTACTGGTCAAAGCCTTGACTTCTTTTGCCTGAGGGAAACAGAGGACTTTGGATCATGACCTTACCTCTGTGTTTTTAAGTTGGTGTCATAACACTGACTTTTAAGAGACCCACCTAGATACCAACACTTATCTGTTCAGTGCACACACACAGCACTTAATCTGGGTCCCTCGACATTTGTCACTCCCTCACACAGTTCCCAGAGTGACCACATTCCAGGTGCTTAGTACAACTGTTTCCAATATCTGAGCAACTGTTTCAGATGTTTTACATGCTTGAGATAGGAAGAAATTGATCCCTTTAACCAGGAAGATGGTGGGTGAAAGGGTCACCTACCCATCCTATCTAACAAGTATGGATTTAGAAAGAGAAAGGCTGTGTGTGGCTGACACCTACTGGAAAAATGGGGATATGGCTTGGCTTATAATAAAACCAAAAAACACTGCTATGTTCCACTATTCCCCTTTTCCAAACAACAGGTAAGAAGCATCTGTTAACACAAAGTAATAGAGCACAGAGCTCATCCGCTCCATTCCTGATATTTTCCTGGGTCCAATAGGCAACACCTTATTCTTGTTCTTTGTAACAGAGGTGTGAAGTCTGAAGTCACTAACCAAGAACCCAAATTTCTCCTCAGAGTCAGCTCATGGCTCCCACTCCACTCTTCTTATCATATCTACATGCCCAAGGTCGGAAGGAAACCCTGCTTTATATATATATATATATATATATATATTTTTTTTTTTTTTTTTTTTGAGACAGAGCCTCAAGCTGTCACCCTGGAGAGAGTGCCGTAGCATCACAGCTCACAGCAACCTCCAATTCCTGGGCTCAAGCGAGTCTCCTGCCTCTGCCTTCCAAGTAGCTGGGACTACAGGCACCTGCCACAACGCCCGGCCATTTTTCGGTTGCAGCCTTCATTGTTTTTGGCGGGCCCAGGCTGGATTCAAACCCGCCAGCTCAGGTGTACGTGGTTGGTGCCTTAGCCCGTTGAGCCACAGGCGCCAAGCCAACCCTGCTTTATATTAAAGCCAGTTTTCTTCCTGGATCCCAGGGATCACTGCCTACAGTCAATTAGATAGGGGTATCCTAAGCCAGTGGTTCTAGAAACCTTTGTTTCATTTAAAAATGGAAAACAGATGAAAATTAATGAGAAAAGAGAAAAGAAATAAAAAATAAAAGGCCAAAATAGTTCAGAAAGAAAGGATGATGAAATGAGGAGGCTCAGTCAGTTAACAAGCCCTTTTTAATGTATGCTCTGCTTGTCTTTTGAACATACTTAAGGGTTCAAAGGAAGTTGAATCTTCTAGGGTTTATGCCGTCCCGAGAACTTGGATGGAGCAGACTCTGCTTTGTTATGATGGTTAATTAATTCATGCTCTTCTGGAGATAATGATGAATCCCTACTCTGACACTAGAGATAAAAATTCCAGCAGATTACTCGCCTGTCTGCTGCACTTGGTCAGATTCCATCGAGCCAGTCCAGTACTAGTGGGAAAGAAAGAAAGGTACACTCCCTATGGCAGCCTGTACCTCTTTGACTTCTTTTCTGGGCCCAATCTGTTACGGGACCATCACATTCTTTTCATATTCTAAGGAATTATGCAATTCCAGTTTTGAGTAATTAAATATGGAAACTTCCACTTCCTAACTGGTCTTCCTTATGTTTGCCAAAGATGAGGGATCATGTCTTTTAAGATGCAGAAGACAAGTTCCCTGAGGGCAGAGGCCAGCTTTGTTTACTGCTATAACCGCAGTACCTAAAATGGTGCCTGGCACTGAATAAATATGATTGAATGAATGAATGTTGATGGACATTAATGCAAAATAAATAAATAAAATAATTACCAATGTATGGGTTGATGTACCAACTAATTGTAGTAAGATGTAGCCCTCAGTACCTGGACAGGGGCTAGAACTTAAAAAGAGGAGAAAAACACAATCAAAGTTTTGACTTAGAAGATGCTTTCATGTACAGCACAGATCTCAAGCAGGCCCTCAACACTGCCTGGCAATCCTACCCTACTCTTGTGATCAGTGAAACCTTCCACTCACGTTCTCCTCTCTTCAAATCAACACACCACCCCTCAAATCTTCACTTCCTTGATTATTGTTTTGTGAAGAAAACAGAACTAGGCAGAAGAGAACTTCCACATCCTCCATCCACTAAGCCTGTCCCTCTGCCTAGCTTTACACTGCCTTTCCTCCCACTGGAAGGATGTGGATGTGCTATCAAGTGCTCCTGGTATCTCCCTGACTTGTGCACTAGATCCCTTGTCCTATCTCCCTGCTCAGGGACTTTGCTCCTGGAATTATTCCTCTCTCTCCTGTATCATCAGTTTTTCTCTCTATATGGGATTATTCCTATCAACATACAAACATGCAGTAATAACTCTCATTAACAGTACAGAGTTTCTATTGACTCCACACTCCTTTTCAGCTCCCATCCAACTTCTCTGCTCCCCTGTTTCCACTTCCTCATCTCCATCCTTTTACTACACCAAAGTTTTTGTCCCATTGCCCCATGGAATTCATTCTTGTCAGGGTCACCAATAGCCACCATATGGTCCAGTCTTATGACCAATTCTCAGTCTTTTTTTTTTTTTTTAACTAAACAACATTTATTTTTCACTAAGACTTTATCTCGAGGACATAACTGTTAACCACCCCTCACCCCATCCTGAAGACAGGTTAGTACAGTGAATGTTATAAAGCAGGTGTGAACAGTCTGAAGGATTGGAACCAATATCAGCTGACAAAGAACAACTTTCATCTAAATTATCATAAAAATGTTTAAGTAAAAAAAAAAAACAGAAAAAGAAAAAAAGGGTAGGGGCAATAGGGGTTTCAGATTGAATAAGAGCCTCACATTTCATCTAATATCTTCAATCTTGGCTAGAGTGTAACAAAATGGAAACAGGAATACTATAATACAAAACTTCCACTACAGCACGCTGTACACACCTGTGTTCCAAGCCCACCCCCATCCCCCTGTTGTTTCCAACTTAATTATTTCCCAGCCTGTTGGGCCTGCCGACGAAGGAGCATGTAGATCTTCTTTTTAATCCAGTCTGTTATAAGGCTGGTATGTCTGGGTATCAGCTCGATAAACCAGACAGCTGAGGTCTGCCAGGTCATTGATAAAATCAAACAACTGACTGATATCATGTGCGATAGAGGGACTGTTTGGATTCATTCTCTTCAGTTGTTCTTCATACATTTTACAAACGCCTTCCAAGCACTCATTCACAGATTCATAGTCAGCGTAAGTTCTGCCTTCTGGCCTCTTAGTAGCCTGTACCAGCAAAATGGTGTGAGACATGGCACCAAACTCTCTCTGCTGCAGCTCCGAGTGACACCCCATTTCTCAGTCTTAATCATACTGATCTCACAGCAGCACATGGCCAATTAAATTAAAGCCAGTTTTATTCCTGGATCTCAGGGACCACTGCCTAGAGTCAAACAGATAAGAGTTTCCTGAGGTGCCAGCCACATACAACAAGTCTGGCAGGTTCGAGCCTGGCCTAGGCCTGCTCAACAACAATGACAACTGCAACCAAAAAATAGCCGGGCATTGTGGCGGGTGCCCTATAATCCCAGGTACTTGGGAGGCTGAGGCAAGAGAATCGCTTAAGCCCAAGAGTTGGAGGTTGCTGTGAGCTGTGACGCTACAGCACTCTACTGAGGGTGACATAGTGAGACTCTGTCTCAAAAAAAAAAAAGCAGATGAAAATTAATGAGAAAAGAGGAAAGAGTAGAAGAGGAAGATCACTCACTTTCCTGGCTTTCCTCTACCTAACTGGTCTCTTCTTGGGCTCCTGGATGGATCCTTTACTCTTCCCACCTCTTCTTTTCTCTATCCTTCCTCACTACCTAGGTGATCTCATCCAGTTTCACAGCTTTCAGCAGCATCTATACACTGATATTTTCTAAATTTATAGATCCATCCTCCAGCTGTTTCATAAACTCCATGGTCAGCTCTCTAACTGCCTAACTGATATCTCTGTTGGGATGTTTAACAGTCATTTCAAACTTAATGTGTCCAAAAGAGAGTGCATGTTTCTCCTCCAAATCTGATCATCCCTCAGGTATTCCTCACTTTAGTAAATTTCACCAATTGTGTAGGCCAAGTATCTTGTAGTTACCCTTTGCTTATCTTTTTCTCACTTACCCTACATTTGGTTTGTCAGCCAATCCCTTTCCCTGTAGCTTAAAATCATATCTAGAGACTAATCATTTCTTACCATGTCCACAGCTACCTCCTGGTTCATGGCCACTTTACCATCAGCTCTCACCCGAGCTATTTCAACAGCTTTCTAATTGGTCTCCCGTTTGCACACTTTCTTCCTACAAATGTTCTTCTACACAGAAGCCAGAATGGTCCTTTGTAATTATAGATCATAAATAACATGTCATTCTACTGTTTAAAACCCTCTAATGGCTGCCCAATGGCTAGAATCAAACCTGAAATTTTCTTTATGATGGCCCTGGTGTCTAAATCATGCCTTTCCTCTTTTCTCTTACTCCTCTAGTCTTATAGGCTGGTCTTGAATACTAAGGTCTTCCTTGGGGACACCCACCCTGCAGACAGTCACAGGGGGTGCCTTGCTCCCTTGTGTCACACACAATCCCTGGCAAACTTCACCTCCCCACAGGGTACTCTGACCCCCAATTGAAAATCAATCTTTGTCTCATCACCTGGACTTTGCTATGATAATACCTGTCATTACTTAACATTACCTGTTTGCTTGCTTGCCTGTTTGTCTCTCTTATTAAAATATAATCTCCATCAGTTCAATATAGGCACTGAAAAAAATAGATATAAACTCCAGATTATTGAGGTAGTCGGTTTGTTTTTTACATGGGCTAATGATGTTATGGTTTTTTTGTTTGTTTGGTCTTTTTTTTTAAGATAGAGTCTCCAGCTGTTGCAGTCTACAGTGTCATAGCTCACAGCAACCTCAAAGTCTTGGGCTCAAACAATCCTCTGGCTTCGGTTTTTCTACTTTTAGTAGAGATGGGGTCTTGCTCTTGCTCAGGATGGTCTTGAACTCTGAGCTCAAGCAATACACCTGCCTCAGCCTCCCAGAGTGCTAAGACTACAGGTGTGGGCCACGGCACCCGGCCTTAATGATGTTATGGTTATGGTTAGAGAGTATTTCTGTTTTAGAGATACATACCAACATATTTGTGGATGAAATAACCTGACATCTTGGATTTGCTTTAACTAATATGGAGGGGAAGTGGGTTACCACTGAGAGAGTGCTGAGTTTACATTGTTTAAGTTGGATGATGGGTAATAGTTCATTCTTCTCTATTTTTACGTATGTTTAAATCAGTGATTTTTCAACCAGTGTGCCTTGGGAGAATCTTAGGTGTGCTGCAAAATTTTTAAAGATTATTAATTAAATTATTTTTGAAACACGTTCAATGTACAGTAAGTATACATATTTTTTACTCTTTTTTTTTTTTGATCAACATAATTTAAATGTACTACGGATGTTTAACTATAGGTTTAAGTATACCATGAGATAAAAAAGGTTGAAAGGTTGAAAAACACTGGTTTAAATCTTTCCGTAATAAAAAGCAAACAAAAAACCCTTGCCTGTTTCTTTTTTTTTTTTTTTGAGACAGAGCCTCAAGCTGTCACCCTGGATAGAGTGCTGTGGCATCAAAGCTCACAGAAACCTCCAATTCCTAGGTTCACGTGATTCTCCTGCCTCTGCTTCCCAAGTAGCTGGGACTACAGGCGCCTGCCACAATGCCTGGCCATTTTTGGTTGCAGCCGTCATTGTTGTTTGGCGGGCCTGGGCTGGATTTGAACCCGCCAGCTCAGTTGTACGTGTCTGGCGCCTTAGCTACTTGAGCCACAGGCGCCAAGCCGCTTGTCTGTTTCTTTACTTTTATTTCTCTAATGCCTAGAGCAGCGCTTGGCATACAAAAGGCCCCACTCAATCAATACATATTTATTCAATGTTCATTGTATATTGAATCAGTTAGGAAAGGAGAGGTATATTTTCAATTTTCAATATTATTTTAAAACTTTTTTATTGGCTCGGCGCCTGTGGCTCAAGCAGCTAAGCCGCCAGCCACGTACACCTGAGCTGGTGGGTTCAAATCCAGCCTGGGCCAGCCAAACAACAATGACGGCTGCAACCAAAAAATGGCTGGGCATTGTGGCGGGCACCTGTAGTCCCATTTGCTTGGGAGGGAGGCAGAGGCAGGAGACTCGCTTGAGCCCAGGAATTGGAGGTTTCTGTGAGCTTTGATGCCACAGCACTCTACCCATGGTGATAGCTTGAGGCTCTGTCTCAAAAAAAAAAAAAAAAAACAGGCTCGGTGCCTGTGGCTCAGCGGGCTAAGGCGCCAGCCACGTACACCTGAGCTGGCGGGTTCGAATCCAGCCTGGGGCCGCCAAACAACAATGACGGCTGCAACCAAAAAAAAAAAAAATGGCCAGGCATTGTGGTGGGCGCCTGTAGTCCCAGCTACTTCGGAGGTGGAAGCAAGAGACTCGCTTAAGCCCAGGAATTGGAGGTTGCTGTGAGCTGTGATTCCATGGCACTCTATCCAGGGTGACAGCTTGAGGCTTTGTCTCAAAAAAACAAAAAAAAACAAACAACTTTTTTATTAAAAAAATATTTTTTAGAGACAGGGTCTTGCTATGTTGTCCAGGCAGGACTAGAATTTCTGGGCTCCAGTGATCCTCCTGCTTCAGCCTTCCAAGTAGCTGAGATAATAGGCATGTAGTTCCATTCCCAGCTCAAAGAAAAATTTTAAGAATTTACTACAAATTATTGGAAATCTAAATTCTAGGTTCCAAAGGAGTATTTTACAAAGAGTCTGCCCTCTAGGCTATACATTCAGGAATATAATAATTGTGGGAATGTCAAAAAAATATAGTGGATAATTGAGTTATGCTATGCCTTTAATTGTTCTTTGTAAGACCAGTTTTTAAAAATATAACTTTATTTGTCTTACCTTTTTCTCATCAAATCATGATAATTAACTGTAGTCTCCTATATGAGAAATGTACAGAGAAGTTGGGAAGAAAAGACAAAAGTCCAGTTAGGTAAAACTTTATGGACCCGGGTTCTTGAAAATCATGCCAGATTATAGTTTGCAGATCATTAATACTGATTTTTAATCCGGCTCGGCGCCTGTGGCTCAAGCGGCTAAGGCGCCAGCCACGTACACCTGAGCTGGTGGGTTTCAATCCAGCCCGGGCCCGCCAAACAACAATGACAGCTGCAACCAAAAAATGGCCGGGCGTTGTGGCGGACGCCTGTAGTCCCAGCTACTTGGGAGGTGGAGGCAGGAGACTCGCTTGAGCCCAGGAATTGGAGGTTGCTATGAGCTGGGATTCCACAGCACTCTATCCAGGGTGACAGCTTGAGGCTCTGTCTCAAAAAAAAAAAAGAATGTAAAATCCATGGTAAGAAAAAATGTTTTTGTTTTTTTTTTTAAAGGAGATTTCCATTCTGCACAATTCATCAGGCTAAGAAATTTTAATAGAAATTGGATTACAAATACCTGGTGCGCTCAATTAATTTCATTAGCATATTCAGTTAATAAAGATCAACTATTTACTATACTAGACAATGATATATTATCATGAACCTTTGTTCAAAAACCTCACAGACCTTAATACAAACAAGATCTTTATCTTTCTTTCTGAAGCCCAGGTACAGCTTAGTTACCTGGAGTCCCCCAAAAGATTTTTACTGTATATCTCAATGCTCAAGCATGAAAGCCATAGATGATAAACACAGATGATGCTAGGAAAGGAAACTTCCTTCAAATTATAATTGATATACTCAGAGAGTTAAGACATAAGGTGGCTTCCATGAAATGAAAACAGAAACATCAGAAGAATAGAAAGCCCTCAGAAATTAGGCGAGGCATGGTGGTTTCTGCCTATAATCCCACTACTTTGGGATTGCTTGAGCCCAGGAGTTTAAAACCATCCTGGGCAACATAGCAAGACCTTATCACCACAAAAAAACTTTAAAAATTACCTTGGCATGGTGGCCTACACCTGTCGTCCCAGCTATTTGTGAGGCTGAGGCAGGAGGATCCTTTGACCCCAGGAGTTGGAGGTTATGTTACCAATAGTTCAGCACTTGTCCCTGAGGCCACATAAAAAGAATGAGGATAAGTAGTTTGAGGAGAAGGAAAGAGAAGTTTATTAATTTGTTGGCAAATGAGGAAGTTGCAGGCTCCTGTCTTAAAGTACCAACCTCTTCCTCTGAGCAGAAATAGAGATCTTTTGAAGGGGAGTTTTTTGGCTTCTGCATATAATTGATGGTTTTGATTCATCCCATCTTCAGGTAAGACAATTTTGTAACCTCCTCCTGGGCAATTCCTGTGAACCATCTGTTATGGTACAAAGAACAAAGGCCACCCTCATGTCCCCACCCGCACTGACCACTGTTCTGAGGGAGAGATGCAGCTTTTTGTTTTTAATTTTTTTGAGACAGAGTATCACTCTGACCCCCCTGGGTAGAATGCTGTGGCATTATAGGTTGCTATAGCTCACAGCAACCTCAATATCTTAGGCTCAGGCAATTCTCTGGCCTCAGCCTCCTGAGCTGGGACTACACGTGCCTGCCATGATGCCTGGGAAGTTTCTCTATTTTTAGTAGAGACAGAATCTCACTCTTGCTCAGGCTTGTTTTGTATCCCTGAGCTCAAACACTCCACCCACCTCGGCCTTCCAGAGTGCTGCTAGGATTACAGGTGTGAGCCACAGTGCCCAGTCTAGGGATGCAGGTTTTAATTCCCAAAAAGAGTAGAGGAGGTTTTACACAGACAGAAAACATTTTACCCTTTTCCAGGCCATTAGCTGTTATATATTCCACATTGTCAAATTTTCTCTTCCATATCTATGGGAGAGGAGGTGACGCGCTCATTGAACTACGTCCTGGTGCATTGCGGCGATGTTTTAGATGGAAGGTTTGTACTTCTTTATGCCATTGTAAAGCTTAGGCAGTAGAATTACAAAAATAAACAATATGATAGGTTACCAGGCAAAAAAGGGCATAAGGAGCAATTACTACTGTGAGTATTGACAAGAGAAATGAGGGCAGATAAGATTTTATTTTTACCCCACTTGGTGTCTAAGATGCTAGTAAGACAGTGGGCGTTTCGCTCACAATGTCTGATACAGGGTTGGGTAAAAAGAAAGGTCAGCAAAAAGAAATTAGCATTTTTATTTTTCTTTTCTCTTCAACAGGTATTTTATATTGGCTAAAGGCTTCCCCATCCACTGGGGCTTTTTTTGTCCTCTTCTTCTCTGGGGCACCTCTTTACTCTGGCATGGTGGACCTAAGGTTTTACTCCTGACAATTTCAATGAGGTGTGAGTTTTTAGAAGCACTTCTTAGGATCCCTTCCACCTCTTTGTCAATTGTTTTTCAGGTTCTTGTTCTTTCCAGGGTTTAAGCTACACCTGGTCTCCTGGTTTAAAAGGGGTGGGGGAGGTGACTTCCACTGAAGTGAGGACCTGAAAGAGGCAGACTCGTGCATAGTAGTTAGTATTTGACCCATTTTTTGACATATTGCTTTACCCTGATTTCTTTACTCATGGTTATATGCGTACCTTGGGGTGCTAGGAAGGGTCTCCCATAAACTGTTTCTTTTTTTTTTTTTTTTTTTTTTGTAGAGACAGTATAAATCTATCGCCCTCCGTAGAGTGCAGTGGAGTCACAGCTCACAGCAACCTCCACCTCTTAGGCTTAAGTGATTCTCTTGCCTCAGCCTCCCAGGTAGCTGGGACTACAGGCGCCCGCCACAGCGCCCGGCTAATTTTTAATGCAGTTCGGCGGGGCCGGGTTTGAACCTGCCACCCTCTGTATATGGGGCCGGCGCCCTACTCGCTGAGCCACAGGCGCCGCCCCCATAAACTATTCCTTAGGGGCATAATTTAAGTCTGTTTTAGGGGCACCCTTATCAGGAGGAGGGAAAGTGGCAACATCTCCCACTGTAGATGGGTTTCCTGTATCAATTCCAGGATGTATGCGATTTCCATTCTAGATGTAGGGCTTTGCTTACTTGCTTGTTATCTTTAATACAAAGGAGGGTCCGTTATTATTCTATATGGAGAAAAGGAGCCTATGAGCATCTCAATGATCTGCAGGATCACTGAGTTCACCATATCTAGCTCCTTGGAAAGAAAGTTCACTTGGTTCCCACTGGAGGTTCACTCGAAGTGCATGATCAATCAAAGGACACTGTGCAACATATTCAGGTGCAGATGGTGGGAAGCAAGTTTCCCCCTCCAAGGACACTGCCATGGAGTAGTCAAACAAGTTGATACTTGAAGAGGCTGCTGAGCTGCCTCTGTAGCTGCCTGCCCACAGTGTCCATCACCAGCATGCCATTCTCCATCTGCCTGGCCTCTGGGCTGCTGCCACCTGTCATCCCACCATCCTCTGAAGCCTGTTCCTCTTCTGTGCTGCTATACATATGCAGGGACTTGGTGAAGACCCTGTCTTGGGCTGGCAGCTCCTGGTAGGAGCCCATCTAAGAGTGAGTTCCTTTAGGAGGGTTCTGGTAACTCCAGATACACTCTAAGTAAGCCTCTACCTGAAAAGGGATCTAGCAAGGTTATCTACTGTGGCATATGAGTGCCTGTAAAGGGCAGCTCTGAGTTATTTGGTAAATGGGGTCCCCTTAAGTGAGGTCTCATGAAATCCATTAAGGCATCAGGTCTGTAATGTATGAATTAATGTAGGTGCCTCATAAGAGACTGAACCAAAGCTTCGGGTTAGAGTCCGTGGGAATTTTGTCTCCACTTAGCTGTGCTGCCCCAAATGTCAGAGCTTGTCTTTAGATTTAAAGAGGGGTTATGTTGATCTAATTCTAGCCAGGGTATCAAGGTTCTGAAGTATAGATCCCCATTAGTGGTCTCTAGCAACCTGATTTCTGTGATCCAGATCAGGGCCTGCACATCTGTCCCTTTAAAGGGCTCTGTGCAAGAGCTTCGGTGTTAGTCCATCTTTTTACAAATCTGTCCAATTGCAGGTTCTGCAAGTCCCCTGCTAGGCTCTCCCCAAACAGCAGGAGAGCCCTTTTAAAGCCCTGAGGCAACATAGTCCAGCAGTGCCTTGAGGCCACCCTAATCCCAGGATCTTGCCATTCCAATGGAACTGAATACTATTCATAGTCACTTGTACAATATCATTAATGGTATGTAGATACTGCATGAATCTATACTCATTAGTATGGGTTTGTATTCAATTAGTTTGAATTCTTTCTGAATGTCCTGGGGTCCTGTCAGCCTTTACTCACTTTTGGTAGCTCTTCTTGCAAATGCTACAATGATGTGCAGGTCTTTTGAGATCTGAAGTTTAAAGCAAACTGCTCTGCAATGGCAGTCTCCTGCATGCTTCACCAGGCCCTGGTATTCATCCAGTAGGAGCTTAGTGGTGCCCTCAGAGGTGACTTTCTGCTACTTTTGGAGTAGCTCCTAGTGCTCCCACTACTTGCTCTGGTCCTCCCCTTGGGCCCACTGTGGCAGTTCTCAGCTGCCACCTGTGACATCTGTCTCACAACTGCCTGGCTTGCAGAGTGCCATGCACAGCTATTGCTGAGAGCTGGGCTGCAGGAAGGTGGGGGCCCCCTTCTTCTGGACTTCTTCTGCCCAGGCAACTTGGCACTAATTGAATCCCTACTGTCAATTTGTATCTGGGGCTTGGGTCGGGGAAGCATGGAGCCCTAGGCCCCTTCATTTGTAAAAGTCCACTAATTGGGTCTCCACTGTCAATTTGCACCTAGGGCTTCTTTGGGATATTTGGGTTGGAGCTACTAGAGAGGCAGGGGTCCCTAGGTCCCCTCCTTCATCATCTGAGTCCTGGACTTGAAAGAACTAATTGCTTTCCTGAAGGTTTCTTGTTACCTAAGCCCTTTGCAATTTTGGGCAGAGTTCTTCCCAATGTCCTTCCTTTTTTTCCAAAAAGCACACTGACTGTTCACCGCTGTAGCGCAGTCTTTCCTTTTGACTATCTCAAAGGATCCTGGCATAGCTAGCAGAATGTACAGTTTTCAGCTTACTTTAAAGGCCATATTAACCAGAGTTTACCACATTAACTCTTGTCCTGGCTATGGGTACCCTCTGGCCATATAGAGCTCTTTTCTGGGTAAGGAGAGACCATTTCCAACCTCAAATCATAACCTAATGAGTGCGGGGTTGAAGAATTAGCTCTGATGGTACCCTCCCTATCCCCTCCCATGGTGCCAAAATGGAAGCAGCAGCAGGCGTTCCTTCTGCTTGGCTGTGCATTGATCGAGGGTGGGCCTCATGTATGGGTCCTCTCTCCTGCTAGTCCACCCCCAGGCTGTGGCCCTAGCTGGCTACAGGGTTCCAGTAGGAGTTGGAGGACCTCATTTATCAAATATCACACAAACACAGATCATTTTTGCATACCATAAACAATGAGTTTGTCTCAGGCGGACAGCTTAAGACTCAACATTTTAACTCTATAGAGGTAGGTTGACTACGGGAGCTCTGAATTTTCCTTGATATAATTTGCCCTTCTGTAAAAACTTGTGTACAAGAATTAGCCATCCTAGAACACCTGGCATGCCATTTATATAAGTAGAGGTGCCATAAATCAAATGGGGTGCCCAAGAGGGGTTGCTCTCCTTGTCTGTCTTTATTTTAAAAGGATTTGTTTTTCATTCTCTTTTAAAAGAAGTAACTGGGCTGTGGTCTAACTTTTAGTGTAGTGGATCAGAGCATGATGATTGTTGGTGGGACGCCAGTATTTCACCACTGAGTTGTCCCCACCCTCCTGTGTGTAACTTAGGCTCTCCTTTATCTACAAATTAGAGAGTTTAGTATCCTCTTTTGCAAAAGCACAGCATGCACTCCAGGGAACTTATTCAAACAAATGGCTAAAGCTGTTTGCTTGTTTCCAGATCTATTTCCTTCCCCCCAAACAAAGTTAAAGCTGTTGGAGCCATGTCTAATTCAGAGAAGAGAGATAGAAGTTCCCCCATTTCTCTGCCTGTGGCAACTGCTAGGATGGTTCCTCATTCTCTTACTTACCAATTGAGATTAATTTTGAAAAGAAGAGGCATTGGAGGAGACCCTGTAAAATGCATCTCCAAATCAAAATTAAGATCTAAACAAATTCCTGGGAAAGGAACCAACAGCTCAGAATAAATCAAGGACCACAAATCACCTCTTTTCTTCACATTCCAGATAAGTATCACAATAATCACAATATTACAATAATCTTTAGACATAGGTTCATAGCTATAAACTGACAATTCAGCCAAAAATTTTCCCAAGGGACTTGCAGATGGAGCCTTCCATGTTAGAACAAAACTCATAATCAATCACAGACAATATAGGAAATTCCCAACACAAATAATCTGAAATGTCAAGGCATAGCAATCAAACGGGAATTCAAAGAGGATAAACACCACCTCAAACAGTGCCTCAAAATAAATAAATAAATACATAAATAATTAATTAATTAAATAATATAAATGTCCTTCCAGGGCAAAAAGGTTTAAAATCTTCTCCAAATAAGTGGCCTAATCCCCTCAAATTCCCTGGGAATTGCAAATGAGCTCCAAATCCAAGTCAATTTCCCTAGTTCCACTCAACCTGTGACTTCCACCCCAAACAGCACCTCCAAATGCCCTACTATAGGACTTCAAATGAACACCCTGTACAGGACTGGAAGGCTCAAAACCCTCCTCAAAATCGTAAATGAAGGGTTTCAGCATGCACTCCAGGAAACTTATTCAAACAAATGGCTGAAGCTGTTTGCTTGTTTCCAGATCTATTTCCTTCCCCCCAAACAAAGTTAAAACTGTTGGAGCCATGTCTAATTCAGAGAAGAGAGGTAGGCATTCCCCCATTTCTCTGGCTGTGGCAACTGCTAGGATGGTTTCTCACTCTTTTACTCAAAGAGGTGATGCTTCTACCCAAAAAGACTGGAAGAAATTTTAGACAGACAGAAAACATTTTTACCCTTTTTCAGGCCATTCCCTCTGTTACATTACAGTGAGCTATGATCATGTCATTGCACTTCAATTTGGGTAACAGAGTGAGACTCTGGGAAAATAGGAAGAAAGAAAGAAAAGAAGAAAAGAAGAAAGAAAGAAGTAGAGAAGGAGGGAGAGATGGAAAGAGGAAGAAAGGAATAAATAAAATATGGTAGTAATTAAAATATTCTATAGGAGGCTTAGAAAATAAAGTTGAGAAATCTCTCAACTTTAATCTCTCTTTTTGGACTGAAGATGAGAGAGGATACCCGAGAAGGGTGAGGTCTGGGAGAACAGGTCTTGTCAAGGAGAGCACAAGGATACACTTGCAGGGTCCTCTCCATGGTGACTCAGCATGGAGAGGACCCTGGAATTTGTAACTTCCTGGAACTTGGAAATTTCCAAGTTCTGTGAAATCCTGTAGTTCTGTATGGGCTGGACTAGCATCTCCCGCTTGATGCAAACTGGCCAATGAGAAGGGTACCTGTGAGCTTTTTGACTGTCTATAAAAAAGGAAAGATCAAGCTAGACAGGGAGCGTGGCCATTTGGAATTCTTCTATGCCGTAAGCTCCCAGCTGGTGAATAAAGCCCTTCCTCTTATAAACTTGGTGTTTGGGTGCTCTTTCTCTCCGTTGGGCCTTGTCTTCCTGCAACAGCTCCTCTTCAATCCCTCCCCAACAACCCCCCTCCATTCTCTGGATCTGACTTCCCTGTAGATCCTATTGTAACACTACCCCCTTTTCCAAATATTTCTTTTTCCCTTACCTAATCCTGAAGACACCTGTTTTTTGTTTTTTGGGTTTTTTTTTGAGACTGAGCCTCAAGCTGTCACCCTGGGTAGAGTGCTGTGGCATCACAGCTCACAGCAACCTCCAACTCCTGGACTCAAGTGATTCTCCTGCCTCTGCCTCCCAAGTAGCTGGGACCACAGGTGCCCACCACAATACCTGGTTGTAGCCGTCATTGTTGTTTGGTGGGCAGAACTAGATTCGAACCCACTAGCTCAGGTGTATATGGCTGGCGCCTTAGCCACTTGAGCCACAGGCACTGAGAAAAGACACCCAGTTTATTAATGGCAGTTCTTTTAAGACCACTGCTCAGTCCGTTGCCAAGACAGGTCTTTCTATTGTGTCTTCTTCCAACATTATCACCTCTGTAACTCTGCCTCCGGGCACTTCCTCACAAGCAGAATTCTTCCCCCTCACTAAAACCTTACAATTCCACCATGCAGCAATAAGGCATGACCACCCAAGGCTCCTCTACCATCAATGCTACACTCGTTAAAGACCTCCTAAATGGAACTACACTTCCAAAGGAAATTGCCATTATTCACTGTAAAGGACCCCACTTTATTCCTAGATTCCATCTCCCCAGCTCTATTCAGAGCAACAAAGGCCCAGCTTTCATTAGCCACATCACTTCCCAAATTTCTTTTTTTTTTTTTTTTTTTTGAGACAGAGCCTCAAGCTGTCACCCTGGATAGAGTTCCGTGGCATCACAGCTCACAGCAACCTACAATTCCTGGGCTCAAGCAAGTCTCTTGCCTCGGCCTCCCAAGTAGCTGGGACTACAGGCACCCGCCACAACGCCCGGCCATTTTTTGGTTGCAGCTGTCATTGCTGTTTGGCGGGCCCAGGCTGGATTCGAACCTGCCAGCTCAGGTGTACGTGGCTGGCGCCTTAGCTCATTGAGCCACAGGCACCGAGCCACACCTCCCAAATTTCACAAGCCCTAGGAATTCAATGGCATCTACATGTGTTTTATAGACCCCAATCATCAGGAAAAGTACAGCAAAGGAATAGCATCCTTATACGACAGCTCACAAACTTAGTGCCCTCCAAGACTTTACCTCCTCATTGGACAGGCCCTGACTTGGTTCTTTACAGCAATCTTGTTGCAGGAAGACGAGGCCCAACAGTGAGAAGGAGCACCCAAACACCATGTTTATAAGAGGAAGGGCTTAATTCACCAGCCGGGAGCTTATGGCATAGAAGAATTCCAAATGGCTGCGCTCCTCAACTGGCTTGGTCTTTCCCTTTTTATCGACAGTCAAAAAGTTCCACCTCACAGGTACCCTTCTCATTGTCCAGTTTGAATTAAGCGGGAGATGCTAGTCCAGCCCCTACAGAACTACAGTATTCCACAGAACTTGGAAATTTCCAAGTTCCAGGAAGTTAAGTTTACAAATTCCTAAAGGCTGAGTCACCATGGAGAGGACCCTGCAAGTGTATCCTTGTGCTCTCCTTGAGAAGACCTGTTCTCCTAGACCTCACCCTTCTAGGGTATCCTCTCTCAATCCCACTGCTATTCACCTTGTGGACCCCCCAGTTAGGATTCATGGATCCTGAATAAACCTGTGCTCTATAGGAAAACTTCCAACACTGAGGAACTATCACTGGAAATCCCAAGTACTATTCCCTGCCATCTCAAACTCACCAGAATCCACTTCCTAAT
>CAUYRH010120715.1:0-10106 GCA_963574655.1 Perodicticus potto | reverse complement strand
ATAGAGTGCTGTGGCATCATAGCTCACAGCAACCTCCAATTCCTGGGCTCAAACGAGTCTCCTGCCTCTGCCTCCCAAGTAGCTGGGACTACAGGCGCCTGCCACAACGACCGGCCATTTTTTTTGGTTGCAACCATCATTGTTTTTTGGCTGGCCCGGGCTGGATTCGAACCCGCCAGCTCAGGTGTACGTGGCTGGCGCCTTAGCCTGTTGAGCCACAGGCGCTGAGCCTGACCTAATTTTCATAGACCAGACATGCACCACATGAACTTATCAGTATAGGAGACCCTCCTTATGTTGACCACCTCCCGTATATTGACCAGTTTGTTACAGTCTCTTGGGTGGTCAACTTACAGAGGGTCTAGTGTATTTGCATTTTACTGGTTGAGCACCCCCTCTTTGAACCCGCCACCTCCAGCATATGGGGCTGGCGCCCTACTCCTTTGAGCCACAGGTGCCACCCCCTATTTTTCTTTCTATTTTTTTTTTTGAGACAGAGTTTCATTATGTCGCCCTCCGTAGAGTGCTCTGGCATCATAGCTCACAGCAATGTCAAACTCTTGGGCTTAAGTGATTCTCTTGCCTCAGCTTCCTGAGTAGCTGGGACTATAGGTGCCCACCATAATGCTTGGCTATTTTTTGTTTGCAGTTGTCATTGTTGTTTAGCAGGCCCAGGCTGGACTTGAACCCGCCAGCATCAGTGTATGTGGCTGGCATCCTACTCACTGAGCTATGGGCACAGAGCCATTTTCCTACTTTTCTTACTTTTTTTTTTGTTTGGAGACAGAGCCTCAAGCTGTCCCCCTGGGTAGAGTGCCATGGCATCACAGCTCACAGCAACCTCCAACTCCTGGGCTCAAGCGAGTCTCCTGCCTCCGCCTCCCAAGTAGCTGGGACTATCGGTGCCTGCCACAACGCCCAGCCATTTTTTTGGTTGCACCCGTCGTTGTTTGGTGGGCCCAGGCTGGATTTGAACCCTCCAGCTCAGATGTACATGGCTGACGCTTTAGCCGCTTGAGCCACAGGCGCCGAGCCAGTTTTCTTAAGTTTTACTAGGGCCAGGGTAATTTGGGAGACCATAATAAGCCTCCTCAAAATATGAAAGGTTATTGAATTGAAGGCTCGGTGCCTGTGGCTCAACTGGCTAAGGCGCCAGCCACGTACACCTGAGCTGGCGGGTTCGAATCCAACCCGAGCCCGCCAAACAACAATGATGGCTGCAACCAAAAAATGGCTGGATGTTGTGGCGGGCTCCTGTAGTCCCAGCTACTTGGGAGGCAGAGGCAGGAGACTCGCTTGAGCCCAGGAATTGGAGGTTGCTGTGAGCTGTGATGTCAGAGCACTCTATCCAGGGTGACAGCTTGAGGCTCTGTCTCAAAAAAAATAAAGGTTATTGAGTTGAAGACCAGAAGAAGCAGACGCTCTCTGCCTTCTTTCTATTTGCCTAAAAGCAAGACAGATTTATAAAGATAAAACGTATCCTGCCCCGCCTCTGCCAGAAAAACAAAGGTTAGCCACTGAAGACAGCTTTAGACTCTTTTCTAAATGTTTTTTTTTTGGTAGAAACAGAGTCTCACTTTATCGCCCTCGGTAGAGTGCCCGTGGCGTCACACGGCTCACAGCAACCTCCAACTCCTGGGCTTAGGCGATTCTCTTGCCTCAGCCTCCCTGCTGTCTACAGGCGCCTGCCACAATGCCTGGCTATTTTTTTGTTGCAGTTTGGCTGGGTCTGGGTTCCAACCTGCCACCGTTGGTATATGGGGCCAGTGTCTTACCCCCTGAGCCACAGATGTCGCCCAGCTTTAGACTTTTGTCAGCCTGGAGATGATAGGAGAGGAATCTACATTATCTTTACTAATTAACTTATTAACTTTATTTGCCAGTTATTTACTATCTCTCAAGCTGCCCTCCAGTAGAGATTCAAAGTCTTTCTCATTTGTCATTTCTTTGAAAATTTACTTTAGGTTTTTTTTTGAGACAGAGTCTCATTTTTTCACCTTGGTAGAGTGCCGTAGCATCACAGCTCACAGCAACCTCCAGCTCTTGGGCTTAGGCAATTCTCTTGCCTCAGCCTCCCGAGTAGCTGAGACTACAGGCGCCAGCCACAACACCCAGCTGTTTTTTTGTTGCAGTTTGGCCAGGGCCAGGTTTGAACCTGCCACCCTTAGTGTATGGGGCTGGTGCCCTACTCACTGAGCCACAGGTGCCACCTGGGGAAAAGTCATTATAAGAGTTAAGAAACATACTCTGTGTTAGGTGAATGCTTTCTTTCTATTTGCTCATTTAACCCTCTATCTGTCCTGGGATGTGTAGATATATTATTATTCCGAGTTTCAGAAGAGGGAATTGGCAGAGAATGACAAAATTGCTAGACAATGTCAGATCCAGAATTTTCTTCAAAAAGTCATGCTCATCCATGGACATAGGAGTAAATTAGTGGCACTCTGGGAGGCTGAGGCAGGAGGATTGCTTCAGCTCAGGAGTTTGATACCAGTCTGAGCAAGAGCCAGACCCCATCTCTACTAAAAGTAGAAAAATTAGTCAGGTGCGATGGTGGGTGCCTGTAGTCTCAGCTACTTGGGAGGCTAAGACAGCATGATCACTGGAACTCAGAAGTTTAAGTTGCTGATGCCAGAGCATTCCAGACCAAGCAACGAACACTCTGTCTCAAAAAACAGAAATAAAAAATAAAAAAGGCCATGGATACGTTATGAATTAGAAACCAAATTCAGGTCAATTTTTAAGATGACAGTCATGTTAGAGAAGTTTCTTATTTCCTTTTCATCAACACCCAATGTTACAGTTTGGCAGCCCAGACTCATTACTGCTATGGCTAACATTCATCCAGTATCATAAAGGGATATATATATATATTTTTTTTTCTTGTAAAGGGATATATATATATATATTTTTTCTTGTAAAGGGATATATATAAATGTTTTCTTTTAAAGGGATATATATATATATATTTTTTTTGTAGAGACAGAGTCTCACTTTATCGCCCTTGGTAGAGTGCCCTGGTGTTACACAGCTCACAGCAACCTCCAACTCTTGGGCTTAGGCGATTCTCTTGCCTCAGCCTCCCAAGTAGCTGGGACTACAGGCACCCACCACAATGCCCGGCTGTTTTTCTGTTTGGCAATTCAGCTGAGGCCGGGTTTGAACCTGCCGCCTTTGGTATATGGGACCAGCGCCCTACAGGCACCGCCCTGTAAAGGTATATTTTGATGGGAAAGTCTAAGATGCATTAATTATAGTTAACATGTCTTGATTATGTGAAGAAGCAAGTTTCTTGCTTTTGACTTAATATTTTTCTGCTTTCATGTTTTTATGGCAGTGTATAAAGCATGATTTTATTTTATTTTATTTTTGGGTGTGCAACACTGTCTAGAATGGTCAGTCTGTAGAAGTTGAAGAGTCATTGGTGTCTGAACCAGAAAATGGAAGTCATTCTGCTCTTTGGATATCAGAAAAACACCTGGGATCTGGAAGTGGATCCTCTGAGACCTGTGCAGAGTCCAGCACAGCCATCCTTCAGCAGAGAAGAGTGCCTCAGCCACATGGGAGCCCTGCTGTAGCAGGAGGACAGAACACATCCAAGGGCAAAGCCAGGCTTAAGGAGGTACATCACTCTTACCACCCTGTGCTTGAAACATGTTTCTCTGGCATGGCATGTGGCAATTCACTATTAGCCTTCTGAATTTAAAAGCAAAATACCCAAATCAACTAAACAGTTCACCTGAAATATAATTGGATAAAATATGTAATAAATTCAAGGATAGTATTATCTGAAATAATTCACAGGTTTACCTAATTAAAATGTCAATAAGTTCATCATAACCTGCGTTTATGTGAAGCAGTTTAGAAAACAATGGAAATAGTTGAATTTAATTGGGTTGACTTACAAAATTAGAACCCTAAACGCACGCAAATTGTCTTAGACTCAAATATATTTATTTGCCTGGTAATGGCCAAGTGAATATCTTAAAGAAAAGAAGCGGATGGGTGGTGCCTGTGGCTCAGTGGGTAGGTTGCCAGCCCCATAAACCAAGGGGGGCGGGTTCAAACCCAGTCCCGGCCAAACTGCAACAACAACAACAAAAATACCCAGTCCCAGCCAAACTGCAACAACAACAACAAAAATACCCAGACGTTGTGGCAGGTGCCTGTAGTCCCAGCCACTCAGGAGGCTGAGGCAAGAGTATCGCCTAAGCGCAGGAGTTGGAGGTTGCTGTGAGCTGTGACGCCATAGCACTCTACCAAGGGGGTCAAAGTGAAACTCTGGCTCAAAAAAAAAAGAAAGAAAAGAAGTGGAGGGGTGGTGCCTGTGGCTCTAAGGAGTAGGGCATCATCCCCATATGCCAGAGGTGGCAGGTTCAAACCCAGCCCCGGCCAAAAACCACAAATAGCAAGAGAGAACATGAGATAAGTTAGTGAGACCACTGGCCTCTAGAAAGAGTGGCTGTTAGAGGGACCAGAACCTAAACTCCTATATACAAAGGGAAGAAGTGGTGGTTTTCAAAGAGGAAGTAGATTTCATAGAAACTTTCTTGAGGCAAAATATAATGTTACTTGTTCTAGCAGCAAATTTATACCCTGGTAAGTTAGCTGTACTCCCATTTGGGCTTGTATTGTGATAGTCTTTGATTAATCATTGGAAGTAGGAGGTAAGGTAGTCTTTGACCTGATGTGCCAAAATGCTAAAGGTCGTTATAGGCCTCATTTAATTTATCATATTGTAAGTATTATCCCATCTTAGTAGATAACCTGGAATTCAAGAGGCTAAATAACTTGCATAAGATCATTTTTGAGGTAGGTGGCAGATCCAGAATTTGAATCCAGGCTATTTGATATCTATTTGGTGAGTGAAAATGTCTAAGATAGAGTGTCTGAGTGAGGCCCATGCTAGTTCTGTGACTCTGATACGATGATACTGTCAACTTGATTTACAATGCCCCATTGGTCCCACAGAGAATTGGAGGACCCTTATCTGAGATAATTCATAAAAGTTTTGTCTGTTTAACATGCTAATAGGACCTTTTTTTTTTTTTTTTTTTTTTGAGACAGAGCTTCAAGCTGTCACCCTGGATAGAATGCTGTGGCATCCACAGCTCACAGCAACCTCCAATTCCTGGGCTCAAGCGAGTCTCTTGCCTCCGCCTCACAAGTAGCTGGGACCACAGGCACCCGCCACAATGCCTGGCCACTTTTTGGTTGCAGCTGTCATTGTTGTTTGGCGGGCCGGGCTGGATTCAAACCAGCCAGCTCAGGTGTACGTGGCTGGCGCCTTAGCCCGTTGAGCCACAGGCGCCAAGCCAGGGCCTTTTTTTTTGTTTGTTTTTTGTCTTTTTTTAGAAACAGAGTTTCACTTTATTGCTCTCGGTAGAGTGCCGTGGTGTCACAGCTCACAGCAACCTCTTGCCTCAGCCTCCCGAATAGCTGGGACTATAGGCATCCACCACAGCATCTGGCTATTTTTTTGTTGCAGTTTGGCCAGGACTGGGTTCGAACCCCCCACTCTTGGTATATGGGGCTGGTGCCCTACCCACTGAGCCACAGGCACAGCCCTATAATAGGGCCTTTGATGTAGCTTTAAGAGCTGCTTGCCTTTGTAAATTTTGGAATAATTATAACCTGCGTTTACCTGGAAGCAATTTCAAAAACAATAGAAATGGTTTTCTAACATTGGAAATGGGGCCATTCTCAGGCAGCGCCTGTGGGTCAATGAGTAGGGCACTGGCCCCATATACTGAGGTTGGCGGGTTCAAACCCGGCCCTGGCCAAACTGCAACAAAAAAATAGCTGGGCGTTGTGGCTGGCGCCTGTATTCCCAGCTACTCGAGAGGCTGGGCAAGAGAATCGCCTAATCCCAGGAGTTGGAGGTTACTGTGAGCTATGATGCCATGGCACTCTACTGAGGGCGATGAAGTGAGACTCTGTCTCTACAAAAAAAAAAAAAAAGAAATGGGGCCATTCTCAACTCTTACAGGTGAGAATTGCCCCTAGAAATGGACATTAATTTATACATTTATTGGGTGTAAGTATCAGGCCCTTTTCTGGGTATGAAGAAGACAGTGTGCACAAGATGGACATAGCCCCTGCTCTGGGGGGAGAAAGATAATAGGCAAACCAGTCAGTTGACAGAACTGTCAGGGGATGTGAGCATTAAGCAGAAAATTGAGAGGATGCCTTGTGTGCTATTATTAAGCTTATCTGGAATTTAGGCCAGGTCATAACAAGGTAATTCTTTACATTCTGACCTTCCTGCACTTCCTATAGAGATGAAATCAGCTGGCCATTTCTTTCAAAGTGTTTTATTTTTTGCAGTTTGGCCGAGGCCGGGTATGAACCCGCCACCTTTGGTATGTGGGGCTGGTGCCCTACTTGCTGAGCCATAGGCACCACCCTTTCTAAGTGTTTTTGAAAGTCATAGTTAAACTTCATTTGTTTTGGAGACAAAGTCTTACTCTATTGCCCAGGCTGGAGTGCAGTGATATGATCATAGCTCACTGCAGCCTTAAACTCTTGGCTCAAATGTTCCTCCTGCCTTGGCCTCCCAAATTTCTGGATCACAGGCATGAGCCACTGTACCTGGCTGTAATTAAACATCTTTGTCTTATGAAAAAAAGGCTTTCCTTTAGCTTTTCTGCCTGTTTTATGAGCAGCTGTAGCCCTCCTCTGAACCCTTTCCAGTCCTTTGTAGCTCCTAATTAATCTGTCTTCCTAAGCGTCAATCTTATGATCTGGCTGAACCTCAAGAGACTGTTTCTAAGACTTCTTTGGCTTCCTCTTCACTTTATTGCTTCTCTTGGGAATCTCATTCATCCTGGTTTCTCAAACCTTCTTTCCTATATAGACTCCCACGTCTGTGCTTCCTAGCTAGGTAGACCTTTCTGGAGCATCAGATATCTTAATCGAAACATCTTTGCCCAAGTGTACCCTCTACCTTTCATGTCTCATGTCTGAGCAGAGCCCACAAGCTGGCTTCCTGTCCACCTCAGCCCTGCCTTGTCAAGGGCTGCTTCGTCTGCTGGGGATACAAGCTGGGAACCCAGAGTCATTCTTGACTTTTTCTCCTTCAATCACTGCCTGTGTCCTGTGCTCACTAAGCCCCAAAGATTGTGCATCTCTTGCCCACCTATACCCCTGTTCTCACCTGGTCCTCATCTTCCCCTGCCTGTACTTTGGCAGTAGTCTCATGACTACTTCTCTGCACCATCCAAGGGATGCCCCTAAAACTACCTTCCACACCTACCTTTAGAAAGTAATCCAAATCTAGGGCAGTGCCTGTGGCTCAAGGAGAAGGGCACTGGCCCCATATAGCAGGGGTGGTGGGTTCTAGCCTGGCCCTGACCAAAACCGCAAAAGAAAAAAAGAAAGAAAAGAAAATCTTTGGCTCCTCCCAGCCCAGGCCTGTGCTGCCCTTAGACCTCTTGGCCTGCTAGTCCTAGATGCTGCCTCCAACTGTGCTTCTGTCTTTTCTGCACCTGAACCCCTGGTATAAACAATTGCTTCCTGTGCTGGTCACCTAGGTCATGTGGCATATCCTCTGGTGTTGTAAGTTCCTGGCTTGTTTGCATTTCTGTCTCCCATACTAGTCAGTGAGCCCAGGAGGGCAGACCACACATTTCCTCATTGCTCTGTCTTCGTTCCAGGGCCAGATACCCAGGAACCTGTCAGAGCTTGTTTGTGGGGACTCAAACTTTGAACCCAGAATGGATCACAATACTTTGGTAATGGGCAAACAAATGAGATATTCGAAAAAGCAGAATGCTTCTAGTATAGAGTTGCCTAGCTGCTAAGTTTTGGGAAACTTTCTGTCCTTTATGTTTATGTTGCACCAGCTTGTTAGTTATTGAGAAATTCTTTCAAGGCTATCATATGCTTTCTTCTAGAGTCTTTGAGCAGCCATTGATGGGGAAGGAACTGCTAGGTATGTGTGTGTGTGTGTGTGTGTGTGTGTATGTGTGAGCACAGTGCTAGTGTGTGAGCAAGGAGGTGGGGACAGCTGAGTTACAGTCTCAACTCCTTTGACTCTATTTGCTGCTCTCTTCTTTCTACCCAACACCTATTTGGTGGTAGTGGGCATTTATATTTGCATCTCTTTTCATTCATTTCCAAATCTCTTAAAATTTTAGAGTAGGGGTATTGGGAAAGGGAAGAATGGGGAAGGGGGCGGAGCCTGTGGCTCAGCGAGTAGGGCGTCAGCCCTATATACTGAGGGCGGTGGGTTCAAACCCGGCTTCGGCTGAACTGCAAAACAAAAAAATAGCCGGGTGTTGTGGCGGGTGCCTGTAGTCCCAGCTACTCCGGAGGCTGAGGCAAGAGAATCGCCTAAGCCCAGGAGTTGGAGGTTGCTATGAGCTATGTGACGCCACCGCACTCTACTGAGGGCGATAAAGTGAGACTCTGTCTCTACAAAAAAAAAAAAAAGAAGAAGAAAGGGGAAGGGAGGAGAGTAGTAGTAGAAGATCAGGAGGAGGATATGGAGATGAAGAAGATTAACTTGAAGTTAAGGAACAGAGCTCCTGGGGAGGTGACAGAGTCAGTTCTTGATAATTGCCTTCAGTGGGGAAATTGAAGGCTTAAATGATACTTTTTTTTTTTTGAGACAGAGCCTCAAGCTGTCACCCTGGATAGAGTGCTGTGGCATCACAGCTCACAGCAACCTCCAATTCCTGGGCTCAAGCGAGTCTCTTGCCTCCGCCTCCCAAGAAGCTGGGACTACAGGCGCCCACCACAACGCCCGGCTATGTTTTGGTTGCAGCCGTCATTGTTGTTTGGTGGCCCGGGCTGGATTCGAACCCGCCAGCTCAGGTGTACGTGGCAGGTGCCTTAGCCCGTTGAGCCACAGGTGCCGAGCCATGATACTTTTTTTTTAATGTGACACTTTAGACTTTAAGTCAAAGTTTCAAAAGGACTCGGTGGTGTTACATGTTTAGCAGTAAATGCTGTCAGCCTTAATATCATAAGGATTTGTGATGTTTATTAAGACTGCTACTGAGGCATAAGCTACTATACATCTAAACATCCTGAATCCTGACCAAGGACAATGGCTCTTGCCTATAATCCCAGAACTCTCGGAGGTCGAGGCAGGAGAATTACTTTAGCCCTAGAGTTTGAGACCAGTTTGAGCAACATAGCTAGGCTCTGAATCTGCAAAAAATAGAAGTAGCCAGGTATGATGGCTCATGCCTGTATTTCCAGGTACTCAGGAGTCTGAAATGGAAGGATAGTCTGGGCAATGGAACAAGACGCTGTCTTTTTTTTTTTTTTTTTCTTTTGAGACAGAACCTGAAGCTGTCACCCTGGATAGAATGCCGTGGCATTACAGCTCATAGCAACCTCCAGTTCCTGGGCTCAAGTGAGTCTCTTGCCTCTGCCTCCCAAGTAGCTGGGACTACAGGCGCCCGCCACAACGCCTGGCCATTTTTTGGTTGCAGCCGTCATTGTTGCTTGGCGGGCCCGGGCTGGATTCAAACCCGCCAGCTCAGGTGTACATGGCTGGTGCCTTAGCCCGTTGAGCCACAGGCACCAAGCCAAGACCCTGTCTTTGAGTGATACTTTTTTTTTTTTTTTTTTTTTTTTTGAGACAGAGTCTCACTATGTTGCCTTTGGTAGAGTGCTGTGGCATCACAGCTCACAGCAACCTTGAACTCTTGGGCTTAAAAGATTCTCTTGCCTCAGCCTCCCAAGTAGCTGGGACTATAGGTGCCCGCCACAATGCCCAGCTATTTTTTGGTTGTAGTTGTCTTTGTTGTTTGGCAGGTCTGGGCTGGGTTGGAACCTGCCAGCCCGGGTGTATGTTGCTGGCACCCTAGCCCCTGAGCTACAGGTGCTGAGCCCAAATGATACTTTTAAAGAAATAGAGTTGTTGTTTTTTTTTTTTTGAGACAGAGCCTCAAGCTGTCACCCTGGATAGAGTGCTGTGGCATCACAGCTCACAGCAACCTCCAATTCCTGGGCTCAAGCGAGTCTCCTGCCTCTGCCTCCCAAGTAACTGAGACTACAGGCGCCCGCCACCACGCCCGGCCATTTTTTGGTTGCAGCCGTCATTGTTGATTGGCGGGCCCGGGCTGGATTCGAACCCGCCAGCTCAGGTGTAC
>CAUYRH010120713.1:0-27865 GCA_963574655.1 Perodicticus potto | reverse complement strand
TAGAGAGCCATGGCATCACAGCTCACAGCAACCTCCAACTCCTGGGCTCAAGCGAGTCTCTTGCCTCTGCCTCCCAAGTAGCTGGGACTACAGGCACCCGCCACAATGCCCAGCCATTTTTTGGTTGCAGCCGTCATTGTTGTTTGGCAGGCCCAGGCAGGATTCGAACCCACCAGCTCAGGTGTACGTGGCTGGTGCCTTAGACTGTTGAGCCACAGACGCCGAGCCTCTCAATCCCATTCTTAAATGAAACAGAATCTTACCACACATGAGAATTTGCTTCTACTTTTTATGTAAATAACTCACTTCTCCAAAGCTTTCCTAAACCCTAAGGCTTAAAACTTTAGATATACAACATGCATTTTCTTTATCAATCACGTTCCGATCTGGTCCTGACTGAAAACACATTATAAGAACAAAGATGCAGTTGATCAAACACTGGATTGTAATATCAAAACAGAATTGCTTTGTGAAGATAGCGGAACAGTGATTCTTCTCACTTTTTTAAATGTTCTTTAATATTACTGTTTCATTGAAATGTTAAAGAATTATTGACTTTATTCTCTATTCCTTTTTTTGTTGTTGTTGAGGAGTCATTGAAGGTTTTAAAACGTTTCATTATTGAAAGTACCTAAACATTTTCTTTTAAGATGTTTCATATTAAACAATTACATATGCAATCCTTTAGAAAGGAAAAACATAATCTTATATGCATATTACTAAATGAAATTTTATTGGCTTCATCAGTTTGTGATCATCTTATGCTATCAAGACCCCTTTAAGATTCATCTTATAGTACTCTGCTTTTTGTCCTCCAGTTTTATGTCCCAAACATAATATATGTTTAGATTATTCTTAACTGCTCAATGGCAAAAACACATTCTGTATGATACTGCAGAATATACACATTTACTGTGTAATATTCTAATAGAAAATATATGTAGTGTTCTGAAATAAACTATCAAAACATTTTCAGTAAGAATATTTTAAGTTTTGTCTTTATAAGCTTATAGAAAATCATCTACACAAATATTTTTAACCTTTACCAAAAAAAAGAAAAATCCAACCCACAACCTGCTTATCTTGCCATGAGCACAAAGCTGCTTACCATTCATAGCTGTGGGAAACTGAGCCATCATGGTCCTGAATTTTCCTTGCTAGCTCTCAGCCATCTGCAACATAAAAACATTGTGCCATTAATAATACAACAAGGGCAGATCACAGCTTAGTGCACTTGCTAAGCAGTAGGAATGTCTGTCCCCTTCAGTTCACACTTTCAACAGAAAACAATGCAGAGCTGCTGCTGCTGCTGAACAGGCAGAATTTACATTTGAGGATTTGATTTTGTTGGCTAATGGTGCTGCCTTAAAAAGTCACATATTGGGCGGTGCCTGTGGCTCAAAGGAGTAGGGCGCCGGCCCCATAAGCCAGAGGTGGCGGGTTCAAACCCAGCCCTGGCCAAAAACTGCAAAAAAAAAAAAAAAAAAAAGTCACATATTTAGTAGCAAATATTGAGTAAAGAAACCCTTGACATGAACCTATATTCTTGTAGAAATTAATTTGGAAGACAGGAAAGGCTGTTATAACTAGGCAAGAATCAATCTCAGAGAGATCAACTATATATATTAAGTATGTAAGAGTAACATATAAATCCATAATACTCTTTTTAAAAAAAATTACCAAACAAGAACTTTTGACAACATTGGCCCAGGAAAAGATTTTATGAAGAAGATCCCCTTGGCAACTTAACACCAAAAATAAATGAATGGGACATGATCAAACTAAAAAGTTTCTATATGGTTAAAGGATATAACAACTAAAACAGACAGACATGGGAGACGGTATTTGCATGCTATGAATTTGAGAAAGGGCTGATGACTAGAATCTATGGAAAACTCAAATTAATCAACAGGAAAAGAGCAAACAATCTCATTTATAAGTGGAGAAGAGAGATGAACATAATCTTCTCTGAGGAAGACAGATAAATGGCCAACAAACACATGAAAAAATGCTCATCAACCCTAATCGTCAGAGAAATGTAAATCAAATTAATGGAAAGAAGTTTGGAAAATCCTCAAAGAGCTACAAGTAAACTTTCCATTTGATTCCACAATCCCATTACCTAGGGTATCTACCTAAAAGAAAAAAAAAATCATTTTACCACAAAGACACCTGCATAGAATGTTCATCACAACTCAATTCACAATCGCCAAGACATGAAATCAACCTAAGTGCCCATCAACTCATGAATGAATTAATAAACTATATTATATGTATTTCATGGCACGCTATTCAGTCATAAAAAAAAAGATAGAGACTTTACTTCTTTTGTATTTACCTGGATAGAGCTGAAGAATGTTCTTCTTAGTAAAAAGTATCACAAGAATGGAAAAGCAAGTATCCAATGTATGTAACACTCATATGAAATCAAGACATAAACTACACCCCCACATTAAATTCAAGTGGCAGAGGATGAGGGCTGAACTGCAAAACAGAAAAATAGCCGGGCGTTGTGGCGGGTGCCTATAGTCCCAGCTACTCGGGAGGCTGAGGCAAGAGAATTGCCTAAGCCCAGGAGCTGGAGGTTGCTGTGAGCTGTGTGACACCACGGCACTCTACCGAGGGCGATAAAGTGAGACTCTGTCTCTACCAAAAAAAAAAAAAAGTAGCCGGGCATTGTGGCAGACGCCTGTAGTGCCAGCTACTTGGGAGGCTGAGGCAAGAGAATTGCTTAAGCCCAAGAGTTTGAGGTTGCTGTGAGCTGTGATGCCATGGCACTCTATCCAGGGCAATGTAGTCTGACTCTGTCTCAAAAACAAAAAGAAAGGGGAGAAGAAGGGCAGAGGAAGGGGAGAGGAAGGAAAGAGGGAGGGGGATTGGTAAACTCTCACCTAATGGGCACAATGTAAGGGTATACAGCACACCCTTGGGGTGAAGGGCTGAACTACAACTTGAACATTACCTAACAAATGCAAACAAACAATTAATTTAATCATTTGTACCCTCATATTAATCTGAAACAAAAAATAAAACTTTTAAAATTCCCAAATAAAAACATCCAAAATAAATGTAAAACAGCTGTTTAATTAAGCTGTACAGGTTTACAGACCAGTTTAAAAATAATTGTTAAAATATATAATTATTAACATTATGCCGGGCGCAGTGGCTCACGCCTATAATCCCAGCACTATGGGAGACTGAGGAGGAAGAATTGCTTAAGCTCAGGAGTTAGAGAATTGCCTGAGAGAAAGACCCTGACTCCTAAAAAAATGGAAAAACCCAGCCGGGCACCACGGCCAGTGCTCGTAATCCCAGAGACTTCCGGCTTACTGAGGCAGCGAGATACCCACAGCCCAGAGTCTGAGGTTGCAGTGAGCTATGACGCCACTGCACTCTGCTCAGGGCATAGGATGGGACTCTGTCTCAACAACAACAAAAAAATCATATATATAGGGTACATGCGAAATTTACTAGGTGTAGAATATAAATGTCTTAACACAATAACTAAGAAAATGCCGTGAAGGCTATGTTAACCAGTTTGGTAAAAACATTTCAAATTGTATATAAAACCAGCACATTGTACCCCATGATTGCATTAATGTACATAGCTATGATTTAATTTAAAAAAAATTTAGAAAACAAAAAAAGTATGCGGCCAGCAATGTAAGAAAATAAGATCATTCTTGGAGGTTGATCAGGAAGTTAATAAAAGTAAATTACACTTTAAAAATCATATATATGTTTATTTAAACATAACAAAATGTCCTGGGCCTGGACTCTAGTAAGAGAAAGGATTTTGGATATTAACAGGTCTGAGTTCTCCAATCCAGCTCTGCTACTTTCTAGCAGTGACCATGAGAAAGCTAACTTTTTTCAAATCTCAGATTCCTCATCTGTAAAAAATACTTTCTAAGAGTTTGTTTGTTTTTTTTTTAAAGACAGAGTCTCATTATATTGCCCTTGGTAGAGTGCCATGATGTCACAGCTCACAGCAACCTCAAACTCTCGAGCTTAAGTGATTCTCTTGCCTCAGCCTCCCTGTACCTGGGACTATAGGCGGCCACCACAAAGCCGAGCTATTTTTTTGTTATTGTTGTCAATATTGTTTTAGCAGGCCCTGGCCAGGTTCAAACCCACCAACTCCAGTGTATGTGGCTGGCACCCTAACCACTGAGCTATGAGCGCTGAGCCTCTAAGAGTATTTTTTTTTTTTGAGACAGAGCCTCAAGCTGTCACCCTGGATAGAGTGCCGTCGCATCACAGCTCACAGCAACCTCCAATTCCTGGGCTCAAGCGAGTGTCCTGCCTCTGCCTCCCAAGTAGCTGAGACTACAGGCGCCCGCCACAATGCCCAGCCATTTTTTGGTTACAGCTGTCATTGTTGTTTGGCGGGCCGGGGCTGGATTCGAACCCACCAGCTCAGGCGTACGTGGCAGGCACCTTAGACTGTTGAGCCACAGGCGCCGAGCCAGTATTTTTTTTTTAAGTATTAAAAATAATACAGTATACTGCCTGACACATGAACAGGTGGTTAATAAATGGCTGCTATTTTGTAAACATCTGGGGAGGGAGAGTGCAATATCATTTTGAACCCTGAGTTCATTATTTAACTGTAAATAAACTCTAAATTTGTCCCTTCCATCTTGAAGATAGGAAAAGTTAAGAAGAGTGAAGACCTAGTACAGCAAATTTATAGAAACATATCTAGTAATTAAAACATGGATGGTAATATTGCAGGAAAACACTACTATATTAAGAAACCACTCCAACTTTCCTAAATCATTTAAATACTAATATTGTTAGAAGCATAAGAAAAGTATTTGCACAGGGCATTTTAAATAAAGAAGGCACAAAGTGGCACACAAAGCAGAAGAAGGTATCACTGGAGGAGGAGCTTGCTGACTAGCTGCCAAGAAATGTTACAAGGTGCCATTATTTTAGTGAATTCAGTGTACTCAAGAATTTGGTCCTCAGCTTTGATGACCCCAAAATATGACTACACCAAAAGTGACTCCCACTAACAAAGGAAACTGGTATATAAATCTAATTCATTTATACTCTTTTAGAGAGAGCCCAAAGAGTAAAATTGGCAGTGCCATTCAAAGCCTTAGCAGAGGTTGACTCCTCCCTGTTGCCCAGTCCTGGTTTATCCTCATGGAGGTAGATGTATCAGACTGACAACAATTTTTCTCCCTTTACAGCAAGCTAGCTTATCTATTAAATGTTGACCAGATTACTGTGCGGTGAGCAAAAGGAGTTAACCGTGATTAGAATGGTAAATGGCATCAAGCATGGACAGTCTGATACATCTACCTACATGAGGATAAACCAGGACTGGGCAACAGGGAGGAGTCAACCTCTGCTAAGCTTTGAATGGCACTGCCAATTTTACTCTTTGGGCTCCCTCTCAAAGAGTACATTTTTTTCTTTAGATATTAATAAGCTTTACTGTAATGGAGCTGTAAACCTGTTACCACATTTACACTTCATCTGTCACCATACTCTTCCCTGGTAGGAAGAAATTTTGCCCATGTACAAAGTTTGGTATTCTTAAACTCCAGGTATTGAAGTTGTTTACTATACAGAAAAATGACAAAACTGTGATGGTGTAGTCAGGAACTGCTAAAGGAGGTGTTATGCTGAGTCTTAAAGGATGAAGTAAGACTTATGTTAAGAAACTCAGACTTCAACAGTGGCTGATAGGACTTTTAAAAGGGTTTAAGGGCTCGGCTCGGTGCCTGTAGCTCAGCAGCTAGGGCGCCAGCCACATATACCAGAGCTGGCAGGTTTGAACCCAGCCAGGGCCTGCCAAACAACAATGACAACTACAAGCAAAAAACAGCTGGGCGTTGTGGCAGGCGCCTGTAGTCCCAGCTACTTGGAAGGCTGGGCAAGAGAATCACTTAAGACCAAGAGCGTGAGGTTGCTGAGCTGTGACGCCACAGCACTCTACCGCAGGCGACACAGTAAGCCTCTGTCTCAAGGAAAAGATAATAACAATAAAAGAGTTTAATTAAGGAGAGGGACATAGTCAGTTTTTAATTTAAGTAAGAGAACCAACTGTGAAGAAAAACACAAGCCTGGAGCACGGAGGTCAATCGGAACAGAGATGAGAACAGTATTTGGCACCCAATCTAGAACAGTGGCAGCCAGGGCAGAGAAGATGAGTGAAACAGTGAAGGGTTCAAAACAAAAAGAACTCTGATGACCTCTGGATATGAAGGACTATGGAATAAAAGAGAGGACTCCTAGAATTATAGTTTGTGAGCCTGAGTGAACTGTGGTGTCACCAGCTAAAAAACATGAACACAGAAGAAAGTCCCAAAAATCAAGTTGACTACCACTTCCTCAAATACAGAAAATTCTACAAAAAGTGTTATATTTTTACTTCCTCAATTTTAAACTATCACAAGTAACATTAAACCAAAATAAACTGTATGCCTGCAAAGGAAACTATTTACTTGCAGATATGCAGTAGGCAAGAGCCCCTATTTTATTAGTTCACTGTGGCTAGGAGATAACTTTAAAACATAAGAGAAACCCTGCCAAGAGCATTACATATAATGTATTTTATAACTCCGCATAAAAGCATGTTAATTACCAAAGATGGCTCAAACAACAGAAAAGACAAATGAAGAATAGGATCCTCTGGTTACAAACCCTTTATCAGTTAGATCTACCTAGATCTAAAACTTAGAAATCGGCTCAGTGCCTGTGGCTCAACGGGCTAAGGCGCCAGCCACGTATACCAGAGCTGGCGGGTTCAAATCCAGTCTGGCCCGCCAAACAACAATGACGGCTGCAACCAAAAATAAATGGCCGGGCGTTGTGGCGGCCGCCTGTAATCCCAGTTACTTGGGAGTTACCTGGGAGGTGGAGGCAAGAGACTCACTTGAGCCCAGGAATTGGAGGTTGCTATGAGCTGTGATGCCACGGCACTCTACCCAGGGGGACAGCTTGAGGCTGTCTCAAAAAAAATAAAAGTAAAAAATAAAACTTAGAAATCATCTGCCTAGAACCTGTGGTTGGTCATCATGTCTTCTGTGAATACAATAGAATGCCACGTAGTAGATAGATGCTCATTAATCACAGGCATAATCTTGAAATAGTACCAGAGAATGAACCAAGTAACATAATGGTCAGGGAAGGTAAATCCCTTGGGTAAAGCTGAAGGTTCTAGCATTACAGGAACCTTCTTTACCCTGGTATGTGGGATCTAGCTACCCAAGCATATAGGCACATTACATTTAACAAGTATGTATGTAAGTAACATCTGACTGACTGTTAAGATGACTTAACATCTGAAGTCTAAATATGATGGCATAATTTGCTGGATACCATTGCCTATCTGTTACATTTATATTCATTCTCTCTGCCAAAATAATTATAATTGAAATTTTGAAAATGCAACAGATACATAAGACTTTGTTTTATTCATTTTCCAAAAACAAATTGTTTTACTTTATGTAACCATAATAATTAACATTTACTGAGCATTTGCTACCATTCAATACATTTCTAAGTGTCATGCTCAATATTTACTGAGAATCTAATAATGTTTTAAGTTCCACACAAGGAGTTCAGACACTAAGGAGCTTGCCAACTGTCTCCCAGGTGCCAGATACTGCTAGGCATCTCTGATAATATTGATCCTCCTCACAATATCCCTGCAAGCCAGATGACATTGTACTCACTTCACAGATGAAGAACCTGAGAGGTGGCCAGTCATGGTGGCTCACACCTGTAATACTCGCACTCTGGGAGACTGAGTCAGGTGGATTGCTTGAGCTCACGAGTTTGAGACCAGTCTGAGCAAAAGCAACCTCGTCTCTACTAAAAATAGAAACAGTGAGGCAAGAGGATCACTTGATCCTGAGTTGGAGGTTGCTGTGAGCTATGGCGTCACAGCACTCTACCCAGGGCAACAGCTGAGACTCTGTCTCAAAACAAATCAAAAAGAACCTGAGAAGTTAAATTACGTACTCACATTCAGTATGTCAGGAAGCCAGAATGCAATTTCAAGCCTAATTCTAAAGCCCATGAACTTCCCATGGGCTGTAGCTGCCTCTTCCTCTCTTAAATAGAAATAAAAACTAATGATGAGTAGCTGACAGGTTTCTGCCAGCAGCTTAACATTGGTACATTGTAAGGGAGAAGAAAACAACTCAGGGATGCCTCCCAACATGAAGAACAACATCAATCACATACATAAATTTGAGAGAGCTAATTGTTTCTTGGTATAACTCTGAAAAAGGTAACCAGCATCTCCCCAGTACATGCCTGGTGCCTGTTTCATGTGTGATTGAAGCCAGTATCCAACAAACACTCCTTTCTACTCTTGAGGGGGTGACATGTAATAATGGGCAATTTTGGCAGTTTGCAGTCACTGTATACTTTGAAAACTGTATTAATTAACTATAGTTCTAGAATATTCATGAGGGGATTTTCTTGCTCATTAAAAATTATAGAGAGCTGGCAGTGTTCCCTGGGTAGATGGTAGGCATAAGGCAATGCAAACTACTCCAATTACATTGCTGCAGTGGACAACATGGAAAATATATTCACACTGAGAGAGAGAAAAGGAGAAATGCTAGACTAGGAATAGGAAATCCTTCAAAGGGTGAGCAAGGGTTCAGCACCTGTAGCTCAGTGGTTAGGGCACCAGCCACATACACAGAGCCTGGTGGGTTTGAACCGGCCAGGGCCTGCTAAACAACGACAACAAAAAAATAGCTGGGTGTTGTGGTGGCTTGTAGTCCCAGCTACTCAGGAGGCGGAGGCAAGAGAATCACTTAAGCCCAAGAGTTTGAGGTTGCTGTGAGCTGTGATGCCACAGCACTCTACTGAGGGCAACACAGTGGGACTCTGTCTCAAAAAAAAAAAAAAAAGGTGAGCAAGACACAGAAAAAAACAAAGTCATTATAAGTAAAAAGTAGCTCAATAAGGTTGAACATTTTTGTTAGCTTGTTTAGAAGCACAGTAGAATTTCAGTATTTAGTCCTAAACCCTCAATTTTCAAGATGGGAAAACTAAGAGACTTATAAAAGCTTGTAAGTTAACAGCAAAGGTCTCAGAAACAACATCTCTGATGTACATGTTTAGTGGTTTTTTTTTATTTTTTTTTTTTAAGACAGAGCCTCAAGTTGTCACTCTGGATAGAGTACTGTGGCATCACAGCTCACAGCAACCTCCAATTCCTGGGCTCAAGTGAGTCTCCCGCCTCTGCCTCCCAAGTAGCTGGAACTACAGGTGCCCGACACAACGCCCGGCCATTTCTTGGTTGCAGCCATCATTGTTGTTTGGCAGGCCCAGGCTGGATTCGAACCTGCCAGCTCAGGGGTACGTGGCTAGAGCCTTAGCCCGTTGAGCCACAGGCACCGAGCTCTAGTGTTCTATTTTTAAAACAGCTTTCCAGGCTGGGCATAGTTGCCAATGACTGTAATCCTCGCACTCTGGGAGGCCACGCAGGTAGACTGCTTGAGCTCAGGAGTTCAAGACCAACCTGAGCAAGAATGAGACCTCCATCTCTACTAAAAATAGAAAAACTAGACAGGCATAGTGGCATTGCCTGTTGTCCCAGGAGGCACATGAACCCAGGAGTCTGAGGTTGCTATGAGCTGAGACACATGGCACTCTAGCCTGGGCAAGAGACTGAAACTCTAAACAAACAAACAAACAAACAAACAACAGCTTTCCAACCTGCCCATATCATCTGGAATATTTACTAATTCTATAGATTTCCAGGGACATCTCTAAAGAGATTGTCACTCAGTAGGTCATTATGTGAAATAAGGCAAGAAACTCCTAAAATAAACATTTTTCCTTGAAACTTTTCCACAAAGCTTCTAATTTTCTCCCAAGATACTCATTAATGCCCCCCTCCTGCCTAAATTTGCTTACCAATTACAAGTTTAAGTCCAAACTTCTTATTATGAAATATGGCCCTCTTCAGAATCTCCATCACATTTACCTCCAGATACTTCCCTTGATTCTTGTGCTAAGTATATAAACCTTTTCTTGAAACAGTGATGTCTTTTTCTCTCCCCTATTCCTTCACAAAGAGTTGGTCCCTTTGTCAAGGTCATCAGAACTTTTTCTCATTCTTCTATTCCCAAGAAAAATGTCACCTATTCTTTGAAAGACTTCTATCCTTCCAAATAGTTAGTGACTATCTCCTAGGTACATCCATGACACTTTGTTTATGGCCAAGTGAGGTAGCTCACATCTGTAATTCTAGAACTTTGAGACACTAAGGCCAAGAGGATCACTTGAGGCCAGAAACTCTGGACTAGCATAAGCACAAGTGAAAATAAAAAACAGAAAAATCAGTTGGGTGTGATGATATGTACCTGTGGTTCCAGCTACTTGGGAAGCTGAAGTAGGAGGATGACTGGAGCCCAGAAGTTTGAGGTTACTGTGCACTACAATGACTCCACTGTACTTTAGCCTGGGAGACAGAGTAAAGCCATCTCAAAAACACTTATTCACACCACAATAACCTCATGTATCACACTATATTTCTCACATATTCGCCTGTTCCACAGGTCCTTGGCAGGACCTCATCTGTATGCCTAGTTCCTAAACCAGATCTCCCAGAGAAAATGCTCAATAAATATTTGCAGAACAAATATGAATTAGGTAAATAATATGGTTGAGATAACCCCCCCCCCAAAAAAAGAAGAAAGAAAGAAAAGAAAGAAGGCAAAGAAAGCAGGAAAGAGGCAATGTCAAATTGAATGCATAGAAAAGAAACTGGTAAGAAAGCAGAACAGGCTCCAAACTACTTGAAACCCTGCAGACATCAGAGCTGTGGATATTAGACCAAATTGTCCCCTGCATCATGTCTCTTCTGTAACTTGGTTGTTTTCTCTTTTAAATATACCTATTCTGTGACATTTTACATTGTCTTAAGCTTTTTTATTTTTTTGAGACACAGTCGCACTCTGTCACCCTGAGTAGAGTACGGTAGCATCATAGTACAGTACATAGTGAGCTACTGTAACCTCGAACTTCTAGGCTCAAATGATCCTCTTGTCTCAGCCTCTCTAGAGGCTGGGACTACAGGCGCCCATCACAACACACAGCTAATTCTTTTTTTTTTTTTGAGACAGAGTCTCACTCTGTTGCCTTGGTAGAGTGCCATAGCGTCACAACTCACAGCAACCTCAAACTCTTAGGCTTAAGCAATTCTTTTGCCTCAGCCTTCCGTGTAGCTGGGACTACAGGCGCCTGCCACAGCACCTGGCTATTTTTTGGTTGCACTTATCATTGTTGTTTAGCTGGCCCGGGCTGGGTTCAAACCCACCAGCCTTGGTGTATGTGGCTAGCGTCCTACCCACAGAGCTACAGGCGCCGCCCAACACACAGCTAATTCTACTTTCAGTATTTATGGGGTCTTGTTTTTAGGCTGGTCTTCAACTCCTGACCTAAAGCGATTCTGCCACCCCAGCCTCCCAGAGTGTTAGGATTACAGTGTGAACCAGTGTGTCTGAACTAGAGATAAAGTTTATTTTTCACTGGATTTGAAGGCTTTGTAATTGAGAGTAGGGAAAAAGGCTTAGGTTTTTCCATTATACTTGGTATCATGTTGGTTAGTTTATTTTAAATAAATTTGACTGAAGGTCTGACATTCACAAATATGAATGTCAGATAATCAAGCTCCTGCAAGTATATTTTATAAAACTTTCTCTAGTGCTAGGTACACACAGCCAACTCTCAATTTTACTTGCTGATTAGTTGAGAAAATTTTCCTTCCTCATCTAGTCCTCAAGATCAAGGTCAGTTCAACAGTATATGAGAATGGCTAGAGCAAAATTATCTATCATAATACTTTACAGTTTCAGCAGTAAGATGAAATTAACATAATATATATATTCCCCACACCTGTTCCCCATCTACCCATTCATTCATTCTTTCATCTACTCATTTATTCATCAAACATTAATATTCACTCTAATAAAAGGGTTTGGGGGATGCTATTAGAACCCAGAGGATAGAACTAACACTACTTAGGATGTCAATCAAAATATAGTACATGTAACCAAGGAGGTAATATTTTCATAAGAATTAACTAACATGAAGTCAGTGGCAAAATAAGTGGATTCCAAGTATCCTCAGAGTGAATGGCACCGTATTAGTGTGTGGGTAGGTTCCACTATAAAGAAAAGTTTATGAACCTAAGGGAACTGGTTAAAAGGAGGAAAATCCAAGAGTCAGCATAACTGTCTATGCAAATATATATGATTTGAAAGTGATAGGATTTCAACAAATTCACTTAATCTTAAGAGTTAAAAGAAACCTTAAGTTACCCAGCAGTCTTTATATTGTGCTCCCTGGAGTTTCAGAAGTTGCGAAGAGGTACAAGAGCAGTGGGGTAAGTTGGCGAGGATACCAACTTCAATGAGAACAGCTCTGTGCTTTACATAGTGAGGCTTCTCCATAAGATTATATGTGATGATTTTTTAAAGTTAGACAACATATGAATTCCACCTTCTTCATTTTAGAAACAATTAAATAGAAGCCAAAGAGATGAAGTAACTACATACATACAATTTAAGGACTATTGTTTTTGGCTTTATTATGCAAAGAGACCCACTTATTTTATTTTATTTTTTGCAGTTTTTTTTTGCCAGGGCCGAGTTTGAACCCGCCACCTCTGGTATATGGGGCCAGCGCCCTACTTTTTTGAGCCACAGGCCCCCCCTCCCCCGAGCCAGTTATTTTAAACATAGTATAAAGCTGAATGCCCTAGTACATAGATGAAGAAAGTCAAAATCATCCCAGTCCCACAAAGCTCCTTCATGGCTGGCTCCTTTCCAGGCTGTCTCTAACTAGGGGAAATCCGATCTTCACTTCTAAAGCCACAGATTAGTTCTGTCTTTAATGAACTTCATATGAATGGAATATTGTAGCCCATTCTGTATGCCTCTTTTATTCAACTTTCAATCTATGAGATTTGTGGTGGTAGTGCGTGTCATTATGTACTCTCAGAAAAAAACAAAAAACTCCACAGTATATGTTCTAGTTAGAGACCCAGATTTGGTAGTTATCAGAAATTGGCAATACATCTAATGTCAATGAAAGGGAAAGCATATATAAGAAAAAAAAAAAGCCTGGTCTTTTGATGGCAAAGGCAGAAAATTCTGACAAACAGTATAGGAAACTGAACTGTATTTGAGTCCTAAGACAAAACATCAATTATGAGGTGACAGGCATAGTCCAGGTGGTGAGAACTTGAACAACAAAGAAGAGTTATTTAAGATGCAGAATTGCTAGGATTTTCTAATCAGCTAAATGTAGAAGGTGAAAAGAAGAGCATCACAGATGGGTTTTTATCCTGGGTAATTGTAAAGCAGTAATATTAACCAAGACAGGCTCAGTGCCCATAGCCCAGTGGTTAGGGTGCTGGCCACATGCACTGGGGCTGGCGGGTTTGAACCCAGCCTGGGTCTGCTAAACAACAATGACAACTACAACAACAACAAAAGAAAATAGCTGGGCATTGTGGTTGGCACCTGTAGTCCCAGGTACTCAGGAGACTGAGGCAAGAGAATTGCTTAAACTCAAGAGTTTGAGGTTGCTGTAAGCTGTGATGCCACTGAACTCTACCAAGGGCGACACAGTGAGACTGTCTCAAAAAAAAAAAAAAAGGCGTGGCGCCTGTGGCTCAACGGATTAGGGCACCGGCCCCATATGCCAGAGGTGGCAAGTTCAAACCCAGCCCCAGCCAAAAACTGCAAAAAAAAAAAAAAAAAAAAAAAAATTTAACCAAGACCGCAGCTCTAAGAAAGGAATTTAGATGTCATATTTGAGCAGAGAGCAAGAAAAGGTTCCATTCTGAGCATACCTAATCTGACATACCTATAAAGAAATCTAGATGGAGATGTCCCAGAGACAGTTAAGAACTCTGATCTAGAGATCGAGATTTGGTACTTATCAATGAATAGGAATAGCTATACTCATGTCAGTGAAAGAATGTGTAAGAAAAAATAGAGAACAGTCAGAAATACAAGTTGAGGAACAGGAGAAATCAGGATAGAAGGTGAAGAAAAAAGTTTCAAGAAGATGGTTAATACTTAGGCTTGGCGCCTGTAGTACAGTGGTTATGGCACCAGCCACATACACTTAGGTTGGTGGGTCAGAACCCAGGCTGGGCCCGCTAAACAACAATGACAATCGCAACAAAAAATAGCCAGGTGTTGTGGTGGGTGCCTGTAGTCCCAGCTACTTGGGAGGCTTAGGCAAAAGAATCACTTAAGCCCAAGAGGTTGAGGTTGCTGTGAGCTGTGACACTGAGGGTGAGATAAGGAGACTCTGTCTCCAAAAGAAAGAAAAAAAAAAAAATGGTTAACACTGCCAAATGTCACGTAAGACTTAGCTACTAGTGTTGGCAATCTATAATGAATGCAGTTCCAGTATAGCAATAGCTGTAAAAATCAAACTTAAGGTGCTCGCTTTGGCAGCCCATATACTAAAATTGGAATGATACAGAGAAGATTAGCATGGCCCCTGTGCAAGGATGACACGCAAATTTGTGAAGCGTTCCATATTTTTTGAAGGCTATAACCCAATTATAGCACAGGAATATGAGGAAAGGGGCATGGAAGGAGAGGGGAGGGGAGGGCGGAAGATGGGTGGAGGGAGGGTAATTGGTGGGATCACACCTACGGTGCATCTTAGAAGGGTACAGATGAAACTTACTAAATGCAGAATAAAATTTCTTCATACAATAACTAAGAAAATGCCATGAAGGCTATGTTAAAACAGTTTGATGAAAATATTTCAGATTGTATATGAAGCCAGCACATTGTACCCCACGATTGCACTAATGTACACAGTTATGATTTAATTTTTAAAAAATCAAACTTAAGTGCATAGGCTTTAAATGGGAGGTGAAGTGTAGGTGACTCAAGAAGGATGTTGTTAAAGGGAAGAAAAGAAAGGGGGGGAGAAAAGAAGATTTAAGAAAAGGGAGCTATTAAAGGCTTTAAGTTTTTAGGTAAGAGAACAAAACTACTTTTAGAGGAAAAAACAAAGATGTAATTAATAAAAAGGAGAGGGAAGACAGGTTACCTACCAGAAGTAAAGGTGTAGAAAAAGTAAAAAGAGCCAGCTCTAGAACATAAAGTTAGAAACTGGGGCAACATTTCTGGCTTTGAGAATAATTTCAGGAAAGGCAGAAATGATAAAAGAATGCATACATAAGTTTGGAAGAAAGAGAAAAAGGAGTTGAGATAGTAGATTTTTGTGTTCTTTCTCTCTCTTGTACAGACTCAGACAACAGTCCAAAGGGCAGGGCTGAAGACAGACTCTTTGGTCCCCTAGGTCTCTAAGTGCCTAAGCACAAATTTCCCTCCATCTCAAGCCAAAAAACAAGAAAGTTATAGAGAAATCAGTTCCCATGACTCAATTAGATGTTTGCATTTCACCTTACAATAAAACTAGCTTAGGCTCTATACATTAAAATATTTGTTGAGTGGGGCGGTACCTGTGGCTCAAAGGAGTAGGGTGCCGGCCCCATATGCTACAGGTGGTGGGTTCAAACCAAGCCCTGGCCAACAACTGCAAAAAAAAAAAAAAAATTTGTTGAGTGAATGTGAAAGAAAACATTCTAGGCAGAGGTAAAAGTATGTGCAAAAGCAAGTATAGTCTGGGAAAACAGATGATGACCTATTCACAGGAAACAGTAAATGTTAATAACAATACAAGGAACCCTAACAATAGATGCAAAAGTAATCATTTCATTAACACTAGGCTGATTCTGGTCCGGCGAGCACAGTGGCTCTCCCCTGTAATCCTAGCATTCTGGGAGATGGAGGTGGATGAATTGCTAGAGCTCCTAAGTTCCAGACCAGCCTGAGCAAGTGTGAGATATACCCTATCTCTAATAAAAATCAAAAACTGAGGCAAGAGGATGGCTTGAGCCCAAGAGTTTGAGGTTGCTGTGAGCTATGACGCCACAGCACTCTACCAAGAGCAACAAAGTGAGACTCTGTCTCAAAAAAAAAAACACTTAGCTGATTCAACTATAATTAGCACAACCATCTTTATAAAAAGTCTTAAAAATTGAACATTAAAAATATCTTTAAGAGGGGCAGTGCCTGTGGCTCAAGGGAGTAGGGTGCAGGCCCCATATGCCAGAGGTGGTGGGTTCAAACCCAGCCCCAGCCAAAACCGCAAAAAAAAAAATCTTTAAGAGAAAGTTAAAGTTCATTACAAGATAACAATACTTAACAGTTTTACAGGTTATTCTAGATATTTCCCTATTTATGTGCTAGCCATTTTTACAAAAATGAAGTCATACTTCATTGTTCTGCAGTTTGTTTTTTATGTCACCAAATTTTTTTTTTTTTTTGAGACAGAGTCTCACTTTGTCACCTTCGGTAGAGTGCTCTGGCATCACAGCTCACTGCAACCTCAAACTCTTGGGCTCAAGTAATTCTCTTGACTCAGCCTCCTGAGTAGCTGGGACTACAGGCACCTGCCATAACCTCCAGCTGTTTTTAGACACAAGGTCTCACTCTGGCTCAGGCTGGTCTCCAACCTGTGAGCTCAGGCAATCCACCTGCCTCAGCTTTCCAGAGTGCTAGGGTTACAGGCATGAAGCACCCTGTCCGGCCCTTAAGTTACCAATTTTTCACCACTACAATTAATACTGTAATAAAGACTGATACAGTATATAGATAGACAGATACAGGACTGTGTACAGACAGGTGTTTCTAAAGATAAATTCTATTCTTAATTTAATAGATATTACCAAACAGTCTAAGTTGGACTTCATCTTTAAAGCCTCTCAAGATAGGCTGATAGCATAGTACCAGTAAGATGGGGTTTAGATATACAACCCTCTAAACATTGGCTTAATTCAGAAAGATCATTTAGAGTACCTATACCAGTAATATACTGCATTTCCTCTAATCAATTTCCACAAACATCATTTCTCTTAACTAAGCTTTCCTCTCTCAAGAAATAGAAGTTCTTGCTCCACAAAAATCTCAAACATGAAAAATTTATCAAGCCGACAGCATAGACAGGGGAAGAGAGCTAGAGATGAAGACCTAGTCCTGACACTATCACACTTAACAGTCTGCTATTTCTCTTTCCAGATTTTTTTTTTTTTTTTTTTTTTTTAGTTTTTGGTCAGGGCCGGGTTTGAACCTGCCACCTCTAGTATTTGGGGCTGGCACCCTACTCCTGGAGCCATAGGCACTGCCCTTTATTTTTTTTTGAGACAGAGCCTCAAACTGTCACGCTCGATAGAGGGCTGTGGCATCACAGCTCACAACAACCTCCAATTCCTGGGCTCAAGCGAGTCTGCCTCCCAAGTAGCTGGGACTACAGGCACCCTCCACAATGCCCGGCCATTTTTTGGTTGCAGTCGTCATTGTCGTTTGGCAGGCCGGGGCTGGATTCAAACCCGCCAGCTCAGGTGTATGTGCCACCTTAGCCCGTTCAGCCACAGGCACTGAGCCTCTCTTTCCAGATTTACATCATACATAAACAAATGTTATTTTTAAAACAAAATTATACTATGAATACTATTCTATTAATTTATTTTTCACTCCACGTTATGGACATCCTTTCCTAACAATACATAATAGATTAATCATATCCTTTTAAATAGGCATGTAGCATTTTATGTATGACTGTACCATAATTTACTTAAGCCATCTTCCTATTGGTGGATATTTAGACTGTTTCCAGGTTTTTGTGTAAAAAAACCACACTATTTTGAGCATCCTCATATATACACTAAGTATTTAGGTAGGATAGTACTACTAGAATTAGAATTAATGGGTATAAAATTGCTTTCTAAAAATTTAGTAACATTTTATATTCCCAATGGAATTGGTTCTATACCATCTGAGATTACAGGCATCCACTGGAGATTTTGCAATGTATTCTCCATGGATTGGTGGACACTACTGTAACTGTACCCAAATGCCAGGTTATTTTAAGGCTTAACTATCACATCTGTAAAACATGTGGCACATAGAAAGTACTCATAAATACCTATTATGACTACCATTTCAATACTATGTTCAGTAAAACCATTAATCAACTTGTTTCACAAACAAATTATGGTTGTACCAATTAATAAAAAAGATATTTTTCTTACTTTAACCCACATTTGAAAAAAAGAAAATTATTATAATTTCTATCTAGAGGCTTAGGGTCCCAAACATAGCATGTTGAGACATCACACTTTGAAGATAACTTCACTATACAAATTTAATTCTTAATTCTAGTGTTGTGCCTAAATCGTAGAGTCCCTTCCCCAAATCACCCATTAACCGATTCCGATGCAAAAGCAAGAGGCAAAGAAAAAAATTTAATGGTTAACCAAGGCTTTCCGCTCCTGACAAGGCAGGATAGCAAAAAAGCCTCGCCCACCGAGGGAAGAGCAGTTTTAAGGGTACAGAAAGGAACAAAGGGAGGGGGTGTTGGGTGCGAACTGCTGGGGAGAGCTGATAGGGGGCATAAGGGGCTGGGGAAATATTTACTATCAAGATGGCCTGGGGAAACAGCTACTATCACGAAGGCCTGGGGAAATAGCTGCTATTTAGATGGCCTGGGGAAATATTTACTATTAAGATGGCCTGGGGAAACAGCTACTATTAAGATGGCCTGTGTTAAAACACCCTTATCGCTTGGGGGGAACATACTGGAGCCACAGGTGGGGGAGGAAGCAGGCTCCGTATCACGTTGGTATTCGGGTGTAAATTAGCTCTTTGGTATGCAGCCATAAATTAATCTTTGATGTGTAGATGCGAATCGAAGGCTGTGGGGCAAGGTAGAATTAGTTTTAACAAAATGGAATCAGCTTGGTTCTTTCACTAGTTCTGCAACTTAGCATCTTCAGTTTAACCTGTTTAAACACTAATTATAAGGTTATATTTTTATAATGTTTTGAGACAAGAGTCTCATTATGTCACCCTCAGTAGAGTGCTGTGGCATCACAGTTCACAGCAAACTCAAACTCTTGGGCTTAAGTGATTCTCTTGCCTCAGCCTCCCAAGTAGCTGGGACTACAGGCGCCCACCACCAGGCCCAGCTTTTTTTTTTTTTTTTTTTTTTTTTTGCTGCATTTGTCATTGTTGTTTAGCTGGCCCTGGCCAGGGTTCGAACCTGCCAGGTTAGGTGTATATGGCCAGCACCCTAACCACTGATCTATGGGCACTGAGCCATATTTTTATAAATGTTAAATTTAGACTACAAAGAATCAACCAATAAGCTAAGAGGGCATAAAAGAACAGGAATGATAAACTAATACTCAAGTTGTTAGTACTTAAATACCATTGATTTAAATTAAACCAAATTTAAAAGAATTACAACAACTCTGAACAAGACAATTCACCCACACATGGGGGAAAATAAAACACCTAAGAATAGCTTGTGACTCAGCCTGCATTCCTGTAAGGGGGAGTGTGGGGAGCTACTTAGCCTATTCTCTCCTGTCTCATACCGAGCCTAAATATTAAGGCAAAACTATAATATTTACTTGACTTGAATAAAAAGTATAGAGGCAAGGCGGTGCCTGTGGTTCAACGGAGTAGGGCACCAGCCTCATATGCCAGAGGCGGCAGGTTCATGCCCAGCCCCGGCCAAAAACTGCAAAAAAAAAAGTATAGAGGCAAAAATAATTCAGATAGATGATTCACTTTCAAGCAAAATATCATCTCTCTAAAACAAAAACAACTTTCTTTCTTTTTTTTTTTTTTTTTTTGAGGCGGTGTCTCACTGTGTTGCCCTGGGTAGAGTGCCACATCATAGCTCACAGCAAACTCCTGGGCTCAAGTGATTCTCTTGCCTCACCCTCCCAAGTAGCTGGGACTACAAGCGCCCGCCACAACGCCTAGCTATTTTTTTTTTAAGCAACAGGGTCTCACTCTTGCTCAGGCTGGTCTCAAACCCGTGAGCTCAGGCAATCCACCCGCCTCAGCCTCCCAGAGTGTTAGAATTAAAGGTGTGAGCCACCTCACCCAGCCCAAGACAACTTTCTAAGTTTTGAAGCCATACAAAAAAACACAAAGAATAAACAGATTCATCTATGTATACTTAAAACTTCATTGAAAACAAAATTAAAAGGCAAACAAATGGGGGGAAATCACAACAAATGTGATAAGCAATTAACATTTTTAAAGTATAGAGCACTTCTAAAATGATAATGGGGCTCAGCGCCTGAGGCTCAAGCGGCTAAGGCACCAGCCACGTACACCTAAGCTGGTGGGTTTGAATCCAGCCCGGCCCGCCAAACACAATGGCAGCTGCAACCAAAAATGGCCGTGCGTTGTGGCAGGCACCTGTGTCCCAGCTACTTGGGAGGCGGAGGCAGGAGACTCGCTTGAGACCAGGAATTGGAGGTTGCTGTGAGCTGTGAGTTGTGATGCTACAGCACTCTATCCAGGGAGACAGCTTGAGGCTCTGTCTCAAAAAAAAATAAAATAAAATGATAATGGGATCTGGTACGGTAACACACACCTGAAATCCTAAAACTCTGGGAGGTTGAAGCAGGAAGATCACTTGAGGTCAGGAGTTTGAGACAAGCCTAAGCAAAACTGAGACCCCATCTCTACTACAAATAGAAAAATGAGCCAAGCATGGTGGCAGGCACCTATAGTCCCAGCTACTAGAGAGACTGAGGCAGGAGGATTAATTGAACCTAGGAGTTTGAGGTTACTGTGAGCTAGGCTGAGGTCACGGCTCTCTAGCCCAGGTGCAGAGCAAAATTTTTTCTGTCTCAAAAAATTAATGAATTAATTAAAAAAACAAAAATGATAATCAAAATATTTAGACCTCAAATTAATAATTTACAAAAGAAGAAATAAAACTGGCTAATGTTAACATCACTAATAATTAAGAAAATGAAAATGAAATTTCATTTTGTTTCTGCTTATAAATGTACCACCTAAAAGAAAAACCAAAATAAACTTTGGCTAATAAATACCTCAGGGCTAGCAAAATAGAAGGAACTGGGTGCTTATAGGCACAATCCATGGGAGTGCAAATTAGTATAATTTTTCGGAAGGCAATTTAAAAATATACATCAAGACTCCTACTAACATTCATATTCTATTCCTTTTTTTTTATTTTGGCCGGCGCTGGGCACGAACCAGCCACCCTCGGCATATGGGGCCGGCCCCCTACTCCTTGAGCCACAGGTGCCACCCTAACATTCATATTCTACAAGTCAATAATTTCACTTCTGGGGCGGCGCCTGTGACTCAACAAGTAGGGCGCCCGGCCCCATATGCCGGAGGTGGCGTGTTCAAACCTAGCCCCAGCCAAAAACTGCAACCAAAAAAAAAAAAAAGAAAAAAAAGTTTCACTTCTAAGAATCTGCCACAAGGAAGTGACAATTAATGTAAGGAATGTCTATTTACAAAGATATTCATGGCAGCATTAGTGATTACAGAAAAAAACTGAAAATAATATGAATGTATAACAATGAGGGACTGCACAGAGGCAATTACTATGCCTCCACTTAAAATCAAATCTATATGATATGTGAATTAAATCTCATTAGAGCTGTTTTTTAAAAAATCAACTTCAGCTAGACCACAATAACATGGAAAACTGTTTATGTTTTTATAATTTAAAATTTATGTTATGACATAAATATAGTGTGGCCATAAAGTTCGTGTGCAATTTAACTACAAACTTTATGGCCACCCTGTATGTGTATTTATCATTATGCAAATAATAATAGCAGCCAACAACCACTAAGTACTTAAGTAAGCGTCAAGCCTTACACTATAGGTGTTTTCGTGTTATAGTTATCTTGTTATTATTGGTATCACCATCAGGCCCCTTCTGAAGGGGTCTCAAGTCCAGGCGCCATTACCAACAGTGGGATTAGCCTGACATAAATCAAAAAAGGAGGTTTCAGTGAACATTTTCATAGGCCCCCTTGGGAATGTTAAAAACAAATTTTAAAATTGAACTTTAATGATTTCAAAAAAGAGGACCAGATGAGGTGGTTCCTAGCATTTTGGGAGGCCAAAACAGGAGGATCGCTTGATGTCAAAAGTTTGAGACCAGCCTGAGCACAACAAAGACCCTTACAAAAAAAAAAGGCCAGGCATGGTGGCACACACCCAATACCAGCTGCTCAGGTGGCTGAGGCAGGAGGATCACTAGAATCCACTGAACTATGATGATGCCACAGTCACTCTAGCACCAGCAACTGAATGAGAACCCATCTTACCAAAAAAAGAGAGAGAGAGAAGAAAGGTACCAAGCCCCTGCCCTGCCCCCTCAGTCCAAGAATATCCCAGAGCAGGAGCCCTAGCTAACCAAGGCCAAAAGACAGGTCTGATTATTATTGTTACATTTATAGAGAACTCATTTATGAGATGGTAACACTAAAGATATGTTATCTCTCCATCCTCCTAACAACAATATGGATAAATATTATGAAATCTCCACTTTTTAAAGAGAAAACTGGGATAGTTAAAATCACAAAGCTAATAAAAGGCTGAGCTGGAACCAAAATCCCTATTAGCAAAACCCATGTTCCTAACTAAAATGCTATCTTGCAAAAAATGTATAGCATATATGTAAAAACAAATGAAAATACAATGGGTAAGAGACACCAAAATATGGTTGCCACTGGTTGATGGACTTAGAATTTCTGACTTTCTCCTACTTTTTTCCTATTTTTTATCCTTATTTCTGTTTTACTGTCTGCCCACCAATTCACCAAACTTGCCTGTGCATTTCAGAATCTTAGTAAGATTACCTCAAGACTGGCTAACTTCTCCCATTAACATTAGTAAAAGAGGGAAGTCAGAAGAAAAATTTAACACTGTTTTATAGAAGACATACAGAAGCTAGAAGGAAGAGTAGAATACTCTGAACACTATAAATAATATACTAGGGTGAAAGAGATTTATTTCATTAGGCTTTCCAATAGGCAAGGTTAATAATCTTCAAAATCATTTTAGATAATTTGCTATTCCCAGAATGGGAAATTTCCATGTCTGTTTTCAATCAATTTTATTTCTGTCTCCTTTCTTCTCCACCAGCCTTCCAAGCCCAACTCTAAGGTTACTTCCTCAGTGTAAGTTTCTCTACTTTATGTAGCTGGAAGGTTGATTCAATTCTTGACATCACCAACATCACAAAGAGCACATTTAATTCAAATCAACAAATATTTACTGAGTCATCAGGTATACAAGAATAGGAAACGCAAAAGGGGATTAAGGCCAAAAATCAGAATTGCAGGTAAATGCTATAGATATGTATAAAGAAAAGACAAAAGATGGGCACCAAGCTTTGCCTGAGGGCACTAGAAAATTATTAGATGAGCATCTAATGGAAAATGACTCCTAAACTGAGTAATGAAGGACTAAACAACAGAATCAAATAGCAGACTACCAGTAAAAAACAGATTTTTAGGAATCAGGAACAGACAGAGAAACAGCTATTTAAGGAACGAAGAGACAATGCCAGAGTACTTTGTAAATGGGACTGATACTAGCACTGAGATGTTATAAAATTAAATGAGTTAATAAAGTACTTAGACTATATACACACACGGGAAGCACGATATAAATATTAGCTATTATCATTATAATTTAAAAAAATTCACAAGCAACTAAGAAACAAACTTGGAAAAAATGCACACTTACATGACAAAGAGTTACTATTCTTTTTTTTTTTTTGGAGACAGAGCTTTACTCAGGCGCCCTGGATACAGTGCCATGGTGTCATTATAGCTCACAACCTCAAACTCTTGGGCTCAAGCAGTCCTCCTGCATCAGCCTCCCAGGTAGCTGGCACAATAGGCACTGCCACAACTCCGAGCCATTTTTCTATTTTTAGTGGAGATGGGGTTTCACTCTTGCTCAGGCTCATCTTCAAGTCCTGTGCTCAGGCAATCCACCTGCCTCAGCCTCCCAGAGTGCTAGGATTACAGGCATGAGCTACCATGCCCAACCTACTATTCTTAATATATAAGGGATTCTGAGAAATAAACAAATGGTGAACATGCCTACAAAAATGAGAAAAACGTGGAGACCAACATTTCTCAAAGAAAAATGAGAAAACGTATAACCTTATTAACATTCAGAGAAAGAAAAAGTAAAACAAAGTAATCTTCATTAATTTAACAGATTATTTTTTAAACTGCAGTGTTTCCAAGGATATGGGGAAACAAAACTGGTTTCACTGGCAGGAGTACATTTTGGTACTGATGAATTTTTCTGGTAGACAACTTACCAATATGTTTACCTGGGCCTTAGGAAGTACCTATGCCTTTTGATTTAACAATTCTACTACCAGGCTCGGCGCCTGTGGCTCAACAGGCTAGGGCGCCAGCCACATACACCTGAACTGGTGGGTTCGAATCCAGCCCAGGCCCGCCAAACAACGAGGGCTGCAACCAAAAAATGGCCGGGCATTGTGGTGGGTGCCTATAGTTCCAGCTACTGGGGAGGCGGAGGCAAGAGACTCGCTTGAGCCCAGGAATTGGAGGTTGCTGTAAGCTGTGATGCCACAGAACTCTATCCTGGGTTACAGCTTGTGGCTCTTTATAAAAAAAAAAAAAAAAAAAAAAAAAACAATTCTACTACCAGAAATTTATTATAAGGAAATCATAGACATGAACACAAACATAGCCATAAGAATGTAAAGTGCAGCATAATGCAGAAGAAAAACTGCAAGCTACCCTTTAATGAAGACATAAGACAATGATGATTATGTGCACAGAATCTAGAGTCAGACTAACTTCCTATCTTAGATCTACTACTTACTTCCTATCTGCGTGATCTTGAGCAAATCACTAAACTATGTCCTTGTTCAATTTTCTCAACTATAAAATAAATAACAAAACAGTTGTTATAGGGAGTTTAAAGACTGAATGAGATAAAATGTCTCAAAAAGTAACTTAGTTATGGGCCACACCTGTGGCTCAGTCGGTAAGGCGCCAGCCCCATATATTAAGAGTGACGGGTTCAAACCTGGCCCCGGCCAAACTGCAGCAAAAAAATAGCCAGGTGTTGTGGCAGGCGCATATAGTCCCAGCTACTCGGGAGGCTGAGGCAAGAGAATCACCTAAGCACAGGAGTTGGAGGTTGCTGTGAGCTGTGTGACACCACGGCACTCTACCCAGGGCAATAAAGTGAGACTCTGTCTCTAAAAAAAAAAAAAAAAAATCAGATATTAATATTAAAATTCAATAGGTCACTATGATTTAACTAATAAAATTATATTCCAGATAAATATATAATAAAATAGAACCATGATAGCAGAGTAAATAATACAATTTCATATTCTGCAAAGAAAAGTTCTGGAAGAATATCTAATTAACAGTATTAACAAAATTAACAATACTAACAATTGTTGGCTTGGCGCCCACAGCATACTGGTTACAGCGCTAGCTACGTGCACCGAGGCTGGCAGGTTCAAACCCAGCCTGGGCCAGCTAAACAACAATTACAACTGCAACAAAAAAATAGCTGGTGTTGGGGGTTGTGGCATAGTCCCAGCTACTTGGGAGGCTGAGGCAAGAGAATCGCTTAAGCCCAAGAGTTTGAGGTTGCTGTGACCTGTAAGGCCATGGCACTCTACTGAGGGTGACATAGTAAGACTCTGTCTCAAAAAAAAAAAAAACCAACTCCGGGTAATATGATTACTAGGACTATTATGTTCTTTTTAAAATTTCTTTATAGCTTTCCATTTTTCTAGAAGGAACATATATTACTCATCATAATAAAAATAATATACACAAAAAGTCAACAGAATTGAAAAACAAATAATACAGCACTTTTAAGAAAAATCAAATCAAGGTATCTATTCTAAACCACTTGACAAATCTCAAGTTGTGGCTAGGAATTTTTTTCTCTGGTTTAAGTGATTAGAAAAAATATATACCGGGATCTAGTATAAATGAAATGACAGTACTAAAATGATAAACATTTACCTTAAGTAAATACACCACTATTATATTTCTTACTTTATGTTAAATCTACCATTTACTCACAAATGTGTAGGGCAATCTTCCAATCTTTAATTCCTTAATAATGAGGCAAATTTACTTCCCTCAATTATCCCCCAACACATACATATATAAATATATACATACACACATTTCCTACCCCCATTTCCTCCCATACTGTTTTCTGTACCACTTAGAAAATTCTAACTTCTCATTGTTTTATTGTCTTTCTTTCCCTGTCTTATGAATATAAGCACTACAAAGGCGAGGGGGGGGGGCGGGGGAGGTCTATTTCCTTCACTGGTTATATAAATGCCTGGACCATTTCCCGGCATGGAGGTACTCAATATTTGTTAAATAACAGAATGAAAGAACAAATTCTACACCATGATTATGAGTAGTTTCTGTTTGTCTTAACTTTTTACAGAGGAAAGATGGTGTTGAGAATTAAAAAATGAAAGTTAAAGCAAATGGTAGAAATGGGGAGAAACAGTTTTTTGTTTGTTTTTTTAAAGACAGAGTCTCACTTTGTCACCCTCAGTAGAGTGCCGTTGCATCACAGCTCACAGCAATCTCCAGCTCTTGAGCTTAAGCAATTCTCTTCCCTCAGCCTCCCAAGTAGCTGGGACTACAGGCGCCCGCCACAACCCTCAGCTATTTTTCTGTTGCAGTTTAGACTGGGCCAGGATGGAACCTGCCACCCTCGGTATATGGGGCCAGCACCCTACCCACTGAGCCACAGGCGCCACCCTGTTATTTTTTTTTAACAAAGTCCCTAAAAAGACAAAGATGAGGAAAAGTCAAACCAGTGAGGACAGCAGGTCAAGATGGATTTAAGAGTGAGCTGTAGCATGTGCTTTTTCAGGAAGGGATTACCATCACACTATAAAGACTATAAAATCTAGGTATTAGAGAGCAGTGTTCAGAAAAGGTTTGGAGCTACTTCTATCTAATTTAAATAGCTCTTTCCATTTCAATCAACCATGTTACTCAGCTCTCTGAAACCACTGGAACATAAATAGAGCAATGAGGATGTGGAAGGAGGAGGTAACAACTCTAAGAAAGGATCACTGGAGTAAGGACCAGACACCAGAGGGGACGAGGAAAGGGCAGGGAAAAACTCCCAATACGGGTCTCTGCAGACAAAATCCATTTATTAGCAGTGCAATGGAACTTTAACAGAGAGAAAACCTAAAATGATTCTAGTGAGAAGGCTTCTCTTCTACCACTTGGGTTTTCAGAACTTACTAAAAATGGTTGGAAAAGCAGTGCTACACGTGGGTACCCTGTCCACATCATTCTGCACAATTTCATTCATCTTTTAAGTTCTCACAGTCCATAAAAAGTATTTCATGTTCACTAAAAAATAAAGTCACCAAGCATTATGTAAACTGTGAAATTAAACTGACCTACTCAATTTTTATACTTAAGCAGTCATTCGTTAAAGTGCCACAAGGCACATTAGATGGAAGACATAGGAAGGAGAGGTGGTAGGGCAGTGAGTGTCCAAAGTGCTTCAGCAAAAATGAAACAATAAAGCAAAGATTATCAATGTCCTCATTGATTATCAATGAGTGCAAAGCCTCCTGGACCTCTGAAGTCTGAAATTATTCTTCCCCCAAATCAACCTTCCTTTCTCTAGTCAAATATTCCTCGTACCAAAAAGGAGAAATAATTTAAGCACCTAGAATAGAAGTTTTTGAAGTGATAATCCAAAGCAGTAGTTTCTTTTCCCAGTTATTTTCTTTTTTTTTTTTTTTTTTTTGAGACAGAGCCTCAAGCTATCACCCTGGATAGGGTGCCATGGCATCACAGCTCACAGCAACCTCCAATTCCTGGGCTCAAGCGAGTCTCCTGCCTCTGCCTCCCAAGTAGCTGGGACTACAGGCGCCCGCCACAACGCCCGGCCATTTTTTGGTTGCAGCC